>JAIUZE010046770.1:0-47808 GCA_022085475.1 Heliosperma pusillum
AAGGCCACTACACAAAAGCATAGTGCGGGCCATGTCCTCTAATGTTCTATTCATACGTTCCACGACACCATTTGGTTGTGGGGTTCGTGGTGCAGAAAAGTTATGTCCTACACCATTCTCCCTACAATATTCTATAAAGGCTTGATTATCAAATTCGGTGCCATGATCCGTACGAATGGAAACTAACTTTTTATCATACTTGTTTTGGGCGAGCTTCATTAGTACTACAAACTCATTGAAAGTTTCATCTTTAGTAAATAGAAAGATAGGCCATACATACCTGGAGTAGTCGTCGACTAGGACGAATACGTACATTGATCCACCGCGGCTTCTAACTTTCATAGGTCCACACAAATCCATGTGTACCAACTCAAGAGGACGCTCTGTACTTACTACTCGTTTCGGTTTGAATGAAGATCTAACTTGTTTACAACGATGCACAGTCCGCACACATGAGCACAATCTTTTCGTGTTCGAATTATTGAGGGTATACGAGTCTGTATGACCCTCAAACTAAATTCCAAAAGACTTAGTTTCTTAAAATCGTTTTGGACTGAATGTGATGGCTCAAAACCTCTTGTGCCACAAGCATGCATCACCACAGTGGACTTTCCAGGCTAATCGTAAAAGGAACTTGTAGTGACTTTGTTTAAATCAATCATATACACGTTCCGTTTACGTAGACCTTCTAAGATAACGTTACTAGTACCTTCTACTATGATACGACAAACATTTGAATGTAAAACGATTTTGTTGCCTTTGTCACATAGTTGAGAGATACTTAGCAAGTTATGCTTAAGGCCATCTACAAGATATACGTTATTGATAGCATAAGAAGAAGATATACCAATCTTACCTACACCGATTATGTTGCCCTTCTTGTTGTCTCCAAAGGTGACCTTGCCACCGTTGAAGGGCTCTAGTGAAAGAAATAAATTCTTGTTTCCAGTCATGTGCCTCGAACATCCACTGTCGAGATACCAAAGATTGTTTTCTTTCACTATTTTCTGCAGGAGAATCAAATACAGCTTTTAGGTACCCACGCTAAGTTGGGTCCTTTATGGTTAGTGACTTTATATATTTGATCCTTCCTAACCCATACCTGTTTGACAATTCTTTTCTTCTTACCTGTTTGACAATTCTTTTCTTCTTAGGATAGGGTTTGCTACGTTTATTATATTGATTATTGTTACGACGCACTGTAGGTTTAGATGACTGCCTTTGATTCACATTAGGTTTAGATTTTGAAGGTACAGATGTGTAATCGAAGACCATGTCATAAAACCACCTGAACTCATTGTTTCTAATCTCATCACGTTGAGATTCAGGTTCAGACTCATTGACACTAGACACGTCATGTTCTTTGACAAAATCAGTTTGATTTTTGTTGTCGTTCACATATTTAACACAATTATCTTTAACATGACCATTGTGACCACAATAATTGCAAATCAGATATTCTGAAAGATTGACATACTTCCTTCTTCTGAAATCACGGTCAGAAGGAGTGGATTTGCATTTATCATGGTCTCTACGACTATAGCATTAGTGACCTAGACCCATCTTCATGTTATTATTAGACTGTTCGGTAAGGAAGTCTAAGACCTTCTGACTTCCTTCCCACTTATCATGAACTTTTCGTGCATGTAGGAGCAATTCCTTCAAAGACTGAATTTCTTTTTGACACGACGAATGATCTACATTCAAGTCTTTGGAGGGATTGTTCTTTTTGAAATTTTCACAAAAATCATTGAAACGTTTGTTCAAGATAAGTTTCTCCTCATTATGTTGACTTTTGGCTTGGGAGAATTCAGCCTTCAAATCTTTCAATTGCTGAGAAAGAAAAGAATTTACTTTCTCATGATCAAGAATAACAACTTCCTTTGCCTTAGCTTGAGATTGTAAAAGCTCATTGACTTTCTTCAACTCTAAAGTTATAGCGTCATTAGCGATAACTTTGGCTTGAAGATGCTTAATGTTGAGCTTCAACTCTGAGATTATAGCTTCATTAGCTATAACTTTAGACTCAAGAGCTTCTTTCTCAACATTTGTCTTGTCTGAAGTTATAGCTGAAGTTGCCATAACTTTAGACTTAAGTTTTTTAGCTTTGGCCTTAAGAAGTTGGTTTTCCTCAGCAATGTCAAGGATTTGTTCTTTAAGATCTTTCAATTCTAGACTCTGCTCATGACAATGATCTAAGGCTTCTTCAAAATACTTAATTAAAGACTTCTTAGATAAATTCTTAACTTGTTTTTTAAGTTCAAGATGACTACCCTCTTCGTCATCTTCTGAATCTGGTTCTGAATCTGAGTTGCCAACAAGACACATCTCGGATTCGCTTTCATTGTCACTGTCAGAAATTAGGTCAAGACTGACGTTGCTTAGACACAAGTTGGCGATTTCCTCTTCTTCTGATTCGTCATCCTCTGTGTCGAGATCTCCCCAGCAATAAGCCATCATTACTTGCTTGAATTCCTTCTTGGTTTTGTCTTGTTGATTTTTGTCTTTGATTTTCTTCCATGTGGGGCAATCTTTGATCATGTGATCATTATCCCCACATTTGAAGCAACCACGACTTGAAAGAGACCCTTTTGACTCAATTGGCTTCTTGTAAGATTTGTTAGTGTTGTTGTTAAATGTTTTCCCTTGTGATTTGTTAAAGAACTTTTTCTTAAAACGTCTAGCAAACAACACTGTTTCATCTTCAAGATCCGAATCTTGTCTTTCACTAGATTCGGCCTGTAAAGCCACCTTCTTGCTATTACTATCATTTGCCGCATCTTCATCAAGAGTAATCTCATGAGCCCTTAGGGTTCCAAGTAGCTCTTGATAAGATAGGTCAGATAGATCTTTACATTCCTCAATTACCGTCACCTTAGGTCTTCATCGTTTAGATAGACTTCTAAGGATCTTCCTGGCAATTTCCTCGGAGTCAAAAGTTTTTCCAAGATTTTTCAATTCATTAATGATACTGGAGAAGCGAGTAGACATGCTGTCAAGCGATTCATTTTGTTCCCTGGAGAACAATTCGTATTTTCGCATAAGTAGAGCTATGCGTTGCTTTTTGACAACAGTTGTCCCCTCATAAGCTAACTCAAGACCATCCCATATTTCCTTGGCAGTAGAACTAGATGAGAAACGATCAATTTCAGTATGGGTCATGCCGTTTTGCAACAGACTAATAGCCTTTGAATTTTTCTCAGCTTTCTTATAATCTGCCTCAACATAGTCATCTTCTTTCTTTTCGATGGATTGCCTGTAGCCGTTCGCAATCATGATCTTCTAGACCATTCTTATTTTAGCCACCATCCCAATCGTTACACCCTTTTGAAATGGGTCATCTATTTTTTCCATAACTGTAGTTCTTCCCATCGAATACGGGACACTTCAGATGTTTGGAATCCATTAAAATAAATTAAATGCAGCGGAAAATAAATAAAAATAAAAAGATAAATGGATCAGACTCCTTGCTGTAAGGCAATCAAGAGCACGAGGCTCTGATACCAATTGTAGAGTTTATTGATCGAATACGAAAGAGGGGGGGGGTGAATTGAGTATTAAAAACTAGCCCCACTTTTTCGATTTATATGATAAGTAATTAATTATTTGATCTTATGAATTAAAATCAACTAATTAATTAATCAAAGTAAGCGCGAGTAATGAAATAACGAAAAGTAAAGAGATAAGAGAGAGAGGCAAACGATTTTTGAAGTGGTTCATTTACACGTTAAACCTACGTCCCTATTCTCGATTAAATAATTTTTAGTACCTTTCTACGGATTACAAAAATTACCAACCCACTCGTATAATCAACACTATGATTATAACTCAAGGTGAGTATCGCTAAATACTCTATACTATCTTACGCTAATAAGAAAGTACAATATAACTCACACAGATTCCCGTTAAAGAATTGTAAGCTTATAATGATGTACTATTATCCAATAACGTATTTCACTCAAGCGATTGATAATAATTGATGCACGACTCTTTTAAAAACAAACTCTAAAAATAATAAATATTTGCTCAAAGGTTTGCTTTAAAACGATTTTGGAAAATCAACACAAGTAAAATAAATAGCCGTGTGTGTAGTGTATGTCGTGTTTTTTGCAATTGTATGTGAATGAGTATTTATAGTAGAAGAATTATAGTAGATCTAAAACCCTAGTATAATATTTAATAAAGATACTTATCTTATCATAAAATAATATTTGCTTATCTTTTAGAAATATCTTTATCTCAAAATATTATTTGGTTTATCTTATAGAAATATATTTATCTTGATATCTCAAAATATTGTTGTAAAGATATAGTAGAATCCTAGATTAGGTAAACTAAGGAAACAAGCCTAAGGAGGCCGGATTCACCTAGCTCACGAAACCCTAGGAGGCACGCAACCCTAGGAGGCACAATACTAGGTTTCCACGAAACCCTAGATGGCTCCAACCCTAGGTGGGCTAATTAGGTTAACAACAAATTGAGATAGAATATATTAGAAACCCTAGGTAGCATGACAACCCATAAGTTGTATTACTAACCAATAGAATCTCATAAATATATTCTCTATTAAAATAATTGATAAATATAAAAATAAAACTCTTTCACTTTTGAAAACATTTCAAAACATTTTATTTCCAAAATCATGCATCAATATTTTATCATTCAAAATCATAGGCTAAAGCTATAACTTTTGAACATAAAATCTCTCGAATGGAATAGTTACCGAATGACGACCTATACTATCTAATCTTCACAAAGATCTTCAGTATACGGATCATCTCTTCATCTTGATCACAAAGACCCTCCATCTCGAGTCTTGTGTAGTTTGATGTAGATCTTGTTTGAAGCGATTTTCCTTAAAGTTATGCCTGGTTAGCTATAACTTCCAAGTTCACTTCCAAAGTTATTCCTGAAGTTGTTATAACTTTGTCTCACAGACTTTATCAAAGTTATGTCTAACTTTGATCTTTCTTCTCATAATTGTTGCTAGCTATAATAAGACTAAAGCACACAATTACACGCATATGATATATCGAGTAAAACATATTATTACGTAAACACATGTCATTATCAAAACTATCAAATTGGTCCAACACAATGGATATGTTATTTGAATGCTACTGTATTATTTAAGGAATTATGACTTAGTTACATAGTCAATGTCACATCATATTCAGAAAATTTGGTAAACTTTATAATGATAATGAATGTACTAAATAAATAATAAATATATATGTCCTTCATTTTCTTTTTATCTTCTCATTTCAAAAAACTACTTCTCACATAATCGATTATTAATTTATATTTTGAAGGAATTTTTGAATTATTAATTTAATTTAATGTGTTTGAAATTGTTATTTACCAAATCAAATTTAATTTTTGAAAAAATTTTGTTTCTAATTTGTTTGATCACGAATTGGTGAAAAAGGTGGGTTTTTTCCAGCCAATAGGAATTAAGCTCTCTAAGACAATGTTTTAAGAAACTCAAAAGATTTTGGGTTGATCACCGCACCTTATGCTAATTGTTCGATATAGGGCAATTCTACTATTTATAGTTATTAGTATATTCACCACACATACATTATTTTTCAATGTGAGATATATAACATACTAAGAATCACACAAAGTATATGCAAATAATATGATATTCTATACTGTAATGATAGCATTTTTTTTACCACGAATCTAATTATATTATTTTCATAGTTAATACAAAATTTTAAGAGCTCTCTAAAACAATACTCTCTTTGTCTTAATCATTTCCTTTAACTAAAATACTCCTAAAAAAAGGCAAAAAAATGACCGGGACGAAGGGAGTATTTGAGAGACTTAAAAGACTTTGGGTTCATCTTTAAGTTTCAAGGACGACTCTTATTTATAATCGCGTGATCATCCCAGCTTATGATATTTCTCCGATGTGGGACAATTCTTCTCTTTATACATAATATATTCACCACACTTGATTACTTTTCAATGTCAGACAAATAACATATTTGGTAGTTACCATTAAAATTATTATATACGATACTTTCTATAATAATTTTGATGATGTAAATTTCATTAAGATAGAAATAATAATACAAACTTTTAAGATCTCTGAAAGATAATACTTGAGAGATTCAAAAGATTTTGGGTGAATATCTAAGTTGAAAGATGACTCATTTTCACAATATTTTTTGTGAATTGAATGTACAAAATTTATATACAAATTATAAACGCCACTTGAATATAATATAAGAAATGTATATTGAGATAAATAAAATATTTTTAACTTTATTTTTAATGATATTTTCCTAAATTAATTTTTGATGATGTAAGTTTCACTAATGTGGATACAAATTTTTAAGAGCTCTCTAAGATAGTATTTAAGAGACTAAAAAGATTGTGGATTGATATCTAAGTTCCAAGGATGAATCTTATTTATAATTATAGGATCACCCTAACTTATGATAATTTTCTGATGTGGGACAATATACTATTTATAAGTAATATATTTACCACACTTGTATTATATTTCAATATGGGACAAATAACTTATCAAGTAGTACACCATAAAAATTATTACTTATATAGGATACTTTCCTAAATTTTCTAAATTAAGTTTGATGATGTAAATTTCACTATTGTGGGATTAATAATACAAAATTTTAAATGTTCATTAAACCAATACTTAAGAGACTAAATGACTCCTATTTATAATCATACTTAGTATATTTATTTTCCACAAATACATTATTTTTCAATGTGAGACTAATAACACATTAAGTAGTTTATCATCAAAATTATTATTTATGATAATTTTCTAAATTAATTTTTAATAATGTAAATTTAACTATTGTGACTATTAAAATTCCATTTTGGTAAGAGTTATCCAAAACAATGATTAAGAGACTTAAAAAATTGTAGGTTTATACCTAAGTTCAAGGATGACTCATATGTATAATCATAGGATCACCCTATGTTATAATAATTTTTCAATGTGGGATAATTTACAATTTATAAGTAATATATTCACCACACATACATTATTCTTCAATGTGGGACTAATAACAAACTAAGTAGTACACCATCTTTTTTCATATACTCCCTCCAATCCAATCCAAACTACCCACCTTCCATTTTAGGACAATCCAATCCAAACTACCCATACCATAAATGAGTAAAATTAGGACAACTTTATCCTTATAACATACCTATATTTACAAAAATTATCATTCTTATAACATACCTCACCTAATTTATGTACTACATCTCTTATCCTTTTCCCATATTACCCTCACCAAAAGCAATTTTCTTAAAACTTATGCAAAAGGGTGTGGGTAGTTTGGATTGGATTGGAGGGAGTAATATTTATTTATTAACTGTTACTAAACTGTTATATTAATATTAGAATAAAAAAATATTTTAAATGTCATTTATTAAATTTTTAAAGTCATTTATTAACATAACAATATAAAAAAATATTTTAAAAGCTTGTGCGATGATCATATTTATGATCACTCCACTTTATGATAATTTTTTAATGTGGGACAAATTTTGATATTTATACGTAGTATATATTCACGAGTCACGATACCTACATTGTTTTTTTTCAATATGTGGAACAAATAACACATTAAATAGTTTACCATCAAAATTATTCTTTATGATACTTTTCTAAATTAATTTTTAATGATGTAAATTTCACTATAATGAAAATTATAATACAAATTTTAAGAGTTTTGTAAGACAATATGTAAAAGGCTCAAAATATTTTGGGTTGAAACTTTAGTTCCAAATATGATTCCTATTTGTAATCATATGATCACCCACCTTGTGATCGATAATTTTCTGATGTGAGACAATTCTACTATTTATAGGTAATATATTCACCACATCTACATTATTTTTCAATGTAGGACATATAATATACTAAAAATTACACCAAATATGTCCAAATAATATGAGTTTCTATACTTTGCAAGTTTTTTTTCACCACGAATCTAATTATATTATCTTCATAATTTTTTTTTATGATACTTAAATTTTTTTAATAATACCTTTTAAAATTAATTTTTAATGATGTAAATTTTACAATTGTGAAGATAATAATAGACAAACTTTCTAAGAGATCTCTAAGACAATACTTAAGAGACTTAAAAGAATTTAGTTTGTTATATAAGGTCCAAGAATGATTCATATATTTAATCATAGGATCACACACCTTATGTTAATTTTATGATGTGGGACAATTTTACTATTTATACATAGTATATTCATCATCACATCTACAAACTTTTAAGAGATTTCTAAGACAATATTTAAGAGATTCAAAATTTTTGGGTTGATACATAAAGTTTAAGGATGACTCCTATTTATAATCATAGGATTACCCACTTTATTATTTTTCCAATGTGGAACAATTCTACTATTTATATGTAATATTTTTAGCACATCTACATTATTTTCCAATGTGGGACAAATAATAGTTATGAATTTAATTTTTATTTAATAATAGTTAATTGTCAATAATAGTTATGAATTTAATAATAGTTGAAAAGTTGATAATATTATTAGCAAAATAATTAATTTAAAAAATATAATCAAAATTTAAGAGTTCAACCATAACTTGGAAAGTATATGTATGAATATAATGTTGAAAAGTTGATAATATTATTAGGAAAATAATTAATTTAAAAAATATAATAAAAATCTAAGAGTTCAACCATAACTTGGAAAGTATATGTATGAATTTATTTTTTACTTTAAGAGTTCCTATAAAGAGGGAACCACTCACGTGCCTAAAAAAAAGCCTCTTTTATATATATACTAGATTTTATGCCCGTGCGATGCACGGGTCTACATTGTTGTCATTTTTATAAATTTTCAATAATAATTAAATTATAAAACTAAACTTTTGAAGTTTTAAGACTATAATAAAATATATTTTTTAAGAAAACAATATTGATATATTGATTCAATTTCTATTTTCACCATATTTTACCAATCTTGACATAACTCAAGTTATGTTTGATATATATTATGACACAAAAAATATTAAATGACTCTCCCGTTCAAATCATTTAATAGGTTTACATATGTTTTGATTGATACATTCACAAAAGAATCATCCAAGGTACTTCAGCTCTCTAATACATTGCTTAAGAGGCTCAATAGATTTTGGGGTGATACATATATTTGTAATATGACTTTTATTTGTAATCATTTTATCATCCCACCTTATGTTAATTGTCCGATATGAGACAATTCTACTATTTATAAGTTGTATATTCACCACACCTACATTATTTTTCAATGTGGGATACATAACATAATCAGAATTACACAAAGTATGTGTAATAATAATATTTTTTACCTCGAATCTAATTATATTATTTTCATAATTAATACAAAATTTTAAGAGCTCCCTAAAACAATATTTGAGAGACTTAAACAATTTTGTGTTGATATCTAAGTTTCAAGGATGACTTCTTTTTATAATGACATGATCATTGCAACTTATTATATTTTTCCGATGTGGGACAATAATTCTTCTATTTATATGTGTATATTTACCACACTTACATTATTTTTCAATGTGGGGCAAATAGCAAATTAAGAGTACACCATTAAAATTATTATTTATGATACTTTCTTAAATTGTTATTTATAATACTTTCCTAAATTAATTTTGATGATGTAAATTTCATTAAAGTGGAAATAATAATACAAAATTTTAAGAGCTCTGTAGGACAATACTTAAGATTCAAAAGATTTTGTGTTGATATCTAAGTTCAAAGGATAACTCAGTTTTACGATAATTTTTTTGTGATATGAAATGTGTAAGTTTTGATATAAAAATTATAAACACACTTGAATGTAATATAAGAAATGTATATTGAGATAATTAAATGATTTTTCACTTTTTTTGTGATACTTTCCTAAATTATTTATTGATGATGTAAGTTTCATTAATATGGAGATAATAATACAATAAATTTTTCGATGTGGGACAACTATACTTTTTAAACCTAGTATATTTATCACTCTTATATTATTTTCAATGTGGCACAAATAACATATTAAGTAGTGCACCATTAAAATTATTACTTATATAATAAGTTCCTAAATTATTATTTATGATACTAACCTAAATTAATTTTGTTAATGTGAATTTGACTATTGTGGAGATAATAATACAAACTTTTAATTATTTTTTAGGACAATACTTAAGAGACTAAAATGATTCCTATTTATAATCATACTGAATTTTGTATACGTGCGTTGCACGAGTAACTAAATATTGTTTTGTCAATAATTGAATATGAATAAGTGATAAACCATTTAAAATTTATGAAGGGAATACTGCTTAATTCTAGACGCACAAATGAAATTGTTATTTTTATTGCTTGTAAGTACTCGTACTTTAACTTATGTCACATTATATTAGAGCGTTATGCTTCAAGCTATTTTAAGTTATAATCCTTGTACACTTAGATTGTGTGTCAATTATAGACATAATTTTTTGTTGAGAGCATCATCTCAATGTATATCTCAAATAGATATACGGATCAGATTATATGAGAGTGACCTCATTTTTCTTTTTTATGGGAATATTTTTGATACGATGACTTCGATTTAATTTTACTTCTGTTTTGATCTTGACAGTCATATAGTCATGTAATACGTGTGGCTTGATATACGAAGCAGACTTGTCGCAATTATTTGACCCCAGTAAAAGTGATCCGACTCAACCCGTTTTGTATATGGTCAAAACCCCTACGACATGCATACTATTAACAAAGAGAACTTATAATAAGCCATGGAAGTACTAACAGTAACTACACTATTACGTTAAAAAGAGTACATTTTTTTTTTTGGGCAGCAGTAAAAGGAAAATGACTACAGTACCCAAGCTTGTTTAGCAAGCTTATGGGCTACATTATTTAATGAGCGTGGGATAAAACTAAAGCAAAGACAGTGAAAGTAAGGAAAGATAGTTTCCATATCGCTTATGATGCCAATGACCCGATGTTGACGATGCTCCACTCCTGCAATTTGGTATAAGACCGCAAGGCAATCCGACAACACATGTAGATGATTTATTCTATAGTAGAAAGCCCAATTGACGACCTCACGGATACCCAGAGCCTCTGCTTGGGTTGCGCTGAGTACATATAAACTATAAAGCATTGAGCTTACATTATTATTATAGCTATGTTTAATTTGTGAGGGAAGTGAATATATGTACATAGTTGTTCATTTATATACAACTTCATCTCGGTCAATTGTTGTTCTATTTATTTTTAGGATGTCTTTGTGAATTGTAATCTTTTCTGTATTAGGAAGGGAGGTTTCTATAAGAAATTTGATCACCTGGCCTAATCAGACTATTTTCTTTGACGGAAGGAGAATGCATCTAAGAGAATAATTATTAGATCCAGAGAGTTTTATAGAGTAAGAGTACAATTGAAAGTAAAACTCTACGTTCACATAAAATTACTCCCTCCGTTCAGGTGAATTGTTGTCCTTTCATTTTGACACAAAGAATAAGTAATACATGTAAATAATGCCTGTAAATTCTAAAACAGTTCAAGGAATGAATGTACTGAACTTCATCGTCATATATAATTGTTATAGATTGATAGTCAACTACAGTAATACGGAGTAATAATGATAATGATAATAAACTATATTAACTTAGAAAAGTGGTTACACTATGTAATGAAGAACGAACAAAAAAAGCAAAACTAATAGTGAAGAATTAAAAACCTTTGGCAAACCTATTAAACTGAGTATTGCGTCGTTGGGGTGTTTTGCATAATATCACCCAAATCGTGCCTCAAATATTCTACACCCTGAAATTAAACCGACATAAATCAATACCAATTTTAATGTAATTGTATAAACAATGCAACGTAAAGCACTAAAACTATGGCTAAGAGTTATGTTTATAAACACAATATAGAGAAGAAGAAAATTAAAATAAACCATGCATGAAGGAGAACCTACTAAACTACTGGCTTCTAATGAGCGTATTAAACTCTTTACAATGTAAGTTATCAGTGTTGTGGTACAATTTGAACTCCTAATTAAGAGTAGCATGTGTATGCACAAGTACGATTATTATAAAACAACTAATTCTTTTTTTGGGTAAGGGTTTTTGTCAAAACAAAAAAACAACAATTTCGTTAATCTGGATGATGTCGATCATGTCGTCAATGTAATATTGTACGGATTTTCATATGAGAGACTCTTAATGATACTAAAAAAATCTCTGAATTGAAGTAGTAACAAAAAAGGTGATATTCAATTAACTACTAAAAAAATCAACAAACTAATGCGAACTTAAATCCAAGTTAGTTGAGATGTATTGAAATTCCATAGAAAATAAAGTTATCTACATACATTTGTACACAATAAATCCGAAAATGAAACATTTATGCTACTCTATGTTAAAATTCAAAAGAGACCTTACCAAAAACTTTATTGATCGTTTTATCTTCATCAGAATCATACAGAGTAATATATGTTAACCTACACATAAAATAGATAAGACTTGTCAGAAAATCATTAGTGAATAATTTGATTCAAAGCAAAAACAACGTATATATAAAAATTTTAAACACAATATAAACCGCAAGATTCAAATAAATAAACACAACAAAAGTAAGAAACATAAATAAAAACAATATAACGTGAAGGGGTGATTATTAATTTTTGAATGAAAATACATGTAAATATATATAAAAATTTTAACGTAATAGTGTTTGTTTAGGTTTCTATACATTAATTTTATCCAATCTAACTTTCAGGGTAAAATTTTATAATCTTCAGATTTAGTTATATTATTAGGTGTTGGAGTGCATCACCATTTTTGTGAGAACATGGAAATATGGACTAGTTGTATATCACATTCCGTATTTTATAGGTTGTAGGATACATCCAATTTGTTATATGATAACTTTGCGTACAATGGAAATACATGAATATATTTATATGGGTAGTTTGTATAATTTGGAATGCTGAAGTGTTTTCGAAAAGTTGGAGACTCTGTAATCGCTCGAAAAAAGCTTCCTTTAATAATATAGACTAGGTGGAATACCCGTGCTACGCACGAGACTTTTGGTATTTATCTCCAATTAAACTATAGTATACCCTAATAAAAATAATAATAATAATAAACAATAATATCCATGGAATGTTTACGATCATAAATAAAAATTATGGCGAGATAACATCCATGAATTGATTACAGTGATAAAGCTTCTAGCAGCTTGTTTCATTGAAGACGGGTAATATCGGTCACAAGTTGAAGACGGATAGTGTCCTTCTCACAATATGCAAGTGGAGAGGGTAATGGATTCCCCCACTTGCCCTCTCACTAACTGATAAACTAAGTAGATTAACAACATATAAGCATTAAGGAATACGTCAATGTTATTACCTTTTAACTATAAAATGGTTTAAATAGCTATAAAGCTTTTAAACTAAATGGTATTTTTCCTGTTCGCTTTGATTTCGTATTATGCATCAACAATTACATGTTTTTAAATAAACCACAACAACCAGAAAGTTCAGCTGATGGTTGAAATTTCAAGATCGATTTTATACACTAAGCCGCTCGCACAAATGTTCTTTAATTTGGCTTAAAGAGTAATTGTAGCGACATAACTCCCCATGCATGTTATCAATATTTTACTTGAGAAGTGAGGGGTAGTAAGATTTGAATACGTGATATTTTTGGTCTTACCCTTGATGGTTGGAGTCCAAAGATTGGTTTATACTCAAACTACATGTACGTCTTCGTTAGTCGTTACTTGATTATAGGGGTGTACAACGTAGCACGTAAATCCATCCCGGGTAGCCCATAGCACAAAACCCGACTTTCCCCACGGGCCGGGTTAGTGCTCAAATTTCTTTAGCTCGTCCCGATCTCAACGCTAAAACAATTTCTTTAGCTCGTCCCGATCTCAACCCTAAAACAAATAAAAAATTAAGGCCCCTCCTGGCTCGGTCTAGCCTGCTACTCTTGGGTTGGGCTCGAAGTGGAAGAAGCTAGCTGGCCAGTCCGGTCTGATGTTCACACCGTGTCTGCGCTGCAATCTTTTAGCCCAGCCTTTATATAAATGGTATTAGTGGTTGTCATTTCACATGAAACAGTTTCGTGTTACCAATATATGGTTAAGTGTAAGTTTTTTTTTACCGTATGATGATCGTATATATATTGGTTATGTCTTAAACATATTATATAACACAAAGTGTAACACGGTCTCACACAGTCACACCATGAGACAACTCATTTTTGTTTAAAAGATGCTCATTTATTGTGCATAAATGAGTTATATTTCAACATGTCGTCTCACAATATTAGACAATCTCATACTATAATTACTGATAAAGCTATATACTCCATTATTATTATTTAATATAATCAAGCACCTGTGAATTATAACTAACCATTTAGCTGTCACTTTCCTTTAAGCTATTTTTATAGCATCAACAATCCTAATTTAATGTCGGTCATCATCATTCCAGCCAATCCTTCCTTAGTAGCCAATATTCAATATGGTGTGTGAGGATCAAAGGGCTTCCAAAGTCATAATACTGAAAGGCTTCCAATGTGAAAGTACACATTTTCAATTTTCTAGCTTATGCAAATAGGACTATAGTAGACTTTGGGGTAAATCTTACGTAAAACTAAATATAAATGTGAATAGTAAAGTGGAAGAGGCACACACACATACACACATACACACACACGTAAAACTCAAAGTTTATTCGGTAAAAAAAACTTTGACATACAAAAACTCCTAGCCACGGAAACCAAATACGACTAAGTTATTTTTCAAATCGTAGCTCTGGGAAAGATGAACGATTTGAAAAAAAATCATCATTTTCCGAGTTTGTAAACCCGAGTTATGGTCACTCAAAGTTTTTCGGATAAAAATTTTGGGTATATGGGGCAAAACGTCAAAGTATTGTTTTTATATATTTTAGAAAAAGATGTGAAAGATGTGTTCATATATAATTGTTACTTTTACTAGGTTAAGTATTTTAATTGTAAAATTCATTAATTGGTGCAAATTTATTTATCTGCATAAATTATCATTAATTTTCATTAGCTCGTTACACTACTTAAATTTATACAAAGACTAATAAATAGCTCATATTTGCTCACGAAGTCGCACTTTTGGGAGCAATTGCGGTGTTCTACGTTTGATTACTACTCCTTCCGTCTCAGTCAATAGTTTACACTTACTTTATTTTTTCCTCATAAAATAAACGAAGTGTAAACCTCTCACAGGAACAGAGGGAGTAATAATAATAGTTTTCTAAATTAAGATATGTTTCAAAGATACAACATGATCAATTTTTATTCTCAATTAGTGTATGTATTGAATTCTCAAATGATTTTTATTCAGTATTTTACAACATATACGTTTGCTCACCTTCATTGTACTGTTAAATAGAGATGAGATATGTCTAAATAATTACTCCACTTCGTAAACAACACCGTAAAAAGATGATGCAAATATAATAATGGTAACCATAGAGTAATAGAGCCATGAACGTAAATAAAAAGCCCACTTACAGACCTGGCAAATGGGTCAAATGGGTCGGGTCAGTTTGGGTTTGCGCAATCTTTCGGGTCGGGTCGGGTCACTTCGGGTTTGGGCCATTACGGGTATGAGTCATTTTGGATCGTGACATTTTAGATTCATATCCGATTTATTTAGGTCATTTTCAGGTCAAAATGATCAAGTTAGTTTTCGAGTCAAGCCCGCGTCGAGCCAAACTCGCACGAGCCGACTTGGACCAAGCTGAGCTTGAGCTGCACATGGGCCGATTCGTCGCATTATCACCCCTAACCACAATAAATTGGCTCATTTAGGATCATTTTAAATTGGGTCGCCTGTAGGTCAGTGGTTTCGGGTCGGGTTATTTTGGGTCGGGTTATTTTGGGTCGGGTCTCTTTCGGGTCAGTCAAGGCTCGGGTCGGGTCGGGTCGGGTTATTCGGGTTTCGGATCATTCTCGGGTCAGATAATTCCGAGCCATTTTCGGGTCTTGAGTCAGCCTTATTGGATCGGGTTATTTAGGTCGGGTCAGTTTTGCCCGGTCTACTTACCAACATAATCAAATGCATCCTTTTATAGTTATACATAAATAAATGAGCTTATGTGGATTCTGATACAAAAAACTCTATGATCAAGATTAGAATAAGTTTTCATCATTATCTATAAGTAGTACTCCGTAGTTTATAGAAGACGCCAAACTTTTTGTATGCATACGAATGATTTGATTTTGATATACAGTAGGAGTGTTATACACTTATACTGTTATCATAGTTATTCAAAGTCTGTCAATTCATAGCATAAACAATATCATAAATTTCGAAATAAATTAATTTATATAGAGTACGTATAATTTAGTAGTTTGTAAAGTTTTATTAATTTTTAATTCTAATGTTTTTAAAAACTTGGAGACTCTCTCATAGCTCGAAATTTCAACTTTTAATATGTGAGCTCGAAAGTCTTTTGCAATTGTTGGATTCTCTTAAATCGCTCGAAAACTTCCTGTTTTAATTATATAGAATGATGATAGATATATTGATATTGATTATTATGAAAATTCGAGATCATGTTATTTTTATAAGTAACGAATTTAATGCTTTCTTAGACCAAAACTGAAGTTTAATTATGAATATGACTATGTGAGAGTTAGGCCCAGTGTTAAGGGTGTGTAAGATCCCCCACAGGGGCCCAAGATTATGAGTGTGCGGCCTAGTTGAAAACTACTACTAATCTATAGAAAGTGTAGTATAAAAAGAGGCTTAACTTTCCAAATCTTATTCTCTAATCTCATTCCCTAACATTAATTCCTTTTAAAATACTAGTTGTTGTATCGTGTAAGAACTAAAATATTAAAATCTATTAAATTTTATTTTTCGAGCTTGGTGATTTTACGGATATAAAGTTATTTATCGAAAGTAAATTGTCTAATAAAACAATAAGAAGCTTTGAAGTATTATACTCCCTCCGTCCCGGTCATTTGTTTACCTTTGTTTTTGGCACAATTATTAAGGAAATGGTAGGGGCCCATTTGTGGTGGTCCTTGGTGGATGACAAGTGGACAATAGTCCCATTGGGACATCAAATTACTCATAGAAAACATTCTCAATTTAGAAAGGTAAACAAATGAATGAGACACCCTAAAATGGAAATGGTAAACAAATGACCAGGACGGAGGGAGTATTATCCCAAGAAAAGGATTAAAGCTGAATATTAAAGTGTTGATAAATTTGTCGAAAGTAAAAGCTTAAGATAATCAAATCGTTATTGCAATTCTATCATAAACACTATGTTATTAAATTATGATACGAATTAAAATGCGGAAGCGATAACAAAGATATGTGACTAACGAACTAGACCTATAGTTCGATAATCGTGAGTCAAACCAAGACCTATTGATTTGAGACTCGAGGAACTACGCAAGAAAACGCGATCTTACGAAGCCAAATGAATTGCACGCAACAACTCAAGAGAAATTTCACACGCAGTGAGTTTTGTTTTAACTTCTTAGTGCCAATACAATAAAATTGAAGACTATAAATAGCCCTTTCAGTCAGCCGTTCAAGGCTATTAAAGGGGCCACTAATGACAAATTAAATCAGTTAATTAAGGCCATAATTCTAGCAATTGAAGGCCATTAAACAACCAAAAAATAACAACCAAGAAAACAGGGAAAATAATCCCCTTTATTGACTAATTAAGAGAATGAACGTTAGATGGTTCCATCGCAAGAAACTAAACAAACAAACTCCAACTTCGAACTCGAATACTCCGAACCCCAATGACCCATTGCTGCCACAAGGCCCAACGGCACAGAATTAGTGTCACTCGCATCCTTACCTGTATCATCTCCTCCCCCTTCGAAAGGAATTGACCTCAATTCCGTAAGGCCATCATCATCGAGATACGGTGACAAGTCACCCACATTGAAAGTGGCATGAACCCCGTATTCTCCGGGTAACTCGATTTTATGCGCATTATCATTGACACGTGCAATAACCTTGAAGGGTCCATCGGCTCGAGGCATGAGCTTATTTTTCCGTTTACTCGGAAAACGTTCCTTTCTTAAATTCACCCAAACCAGATCACCCTCCCTGAAGATACGCGGACTTTTGTGCTTATTGGATTTCCGTTGGTAAGCAGCATTCACCTCGACAATCCGGTCATGGACTTGCTGATGTAGTTTTAACATAGCCTTAAGTTTGGACTCGGCATCCTTATGGACTAGCTCACCTGCCGGCATGGGAATTAGATCAAGGGGGACATGCGGGTTCAACCCATAAACAACTTCGAATGGGGATTGACCCGTAGCATAAGCATGAGAGCGATTATAAGCGAACTCCGCATGAGCGAGCTTAATATCCCAATCTTTTTGGGTCTTACTTACCAAATCCCGCAACAAGGTTCCCAAAGTTCGATTAGTAACCTCCGTTTGTCCATCCGTTTGCGGATGGTGTGAGGTGCTAAACAATAGTTTAGTACCCACTTTCCTCCACAACGTATTCCAAAAATAGCTCAAAAACTTCGAGTCTCGATCGGAAACGATAATCTTAGGGATGCCATGCAAACGAACTATCTCTCTGAAGTATAAATCTGCCACATTACTTGCGTCGTCGGTTTTGTGACACGGAATAAAATGCGCCATTTTAGAAAATCGATCCACCACTACCATGATAGCATCCTTTCGTCTTTGAGTTTGAGGCAAGGCAACAATAAAATCCATAGAAACGTCTTCCCAAGGCCTCTCGGGAACTGGTAACGGGGTATAAGGTCCCGGTCTGAAAGAACTCTTGATTACCTTGCAGGTCACGCATTTTGCTACAATTTTAGCGACGTCTCCGAACATCTTAGGCCAAAAGAAATGTTCCCGTAATAATTCCAAGGTTTTTGCGACCCCAAAATGGCCAGCCAAGCCGCCCCCATGAGCCTCCCGTACTAGCAGTTCTCGAACTGGGTGTCTCGAAATGCAGAGACGGTTTCCTCGAAATAAAAACCCGTCTTAAATAAAGAACTCACCGCCAGCCCCTGTCACACCTTTGCTAAATAATTCCTTAAAGTCCATATCATTCTCATAATAAGCTTTCAATAATTCGAAGAATATCGTCGCGATAATGCATCCGCTACAATATTTGACTTTCCATTTTTATACTTAGCAGAAAAATGAAAAGCTTGCAAAAACTCAACCCATTTAGCATGACGAGGACTTAGATTTTGCTGCCCGTTGATATACTTTAAAGACTCATGATCGGAATGTAAAATAAAATGGCTTGGACGTAAATAATGACTCCAATACATGAGGGCCCTAACGATGGCATAAAATTCCTTAGCATAGGTACAATACTTCAACCGAGCACCCCCTAATTTCTCTGAGAAAAACGCCATAGGACGGTTCCCTTATCTCAAAACAGCCCCTATTCCAACCCCGCTAGCATCACACTCAACTTCGAAAGGTTGTGAAAAGTTGGGTAAAGCTAACACCGGTGCCTCACAAAGCTTACTTTTCAACAACTCGAAATAATTTTGGGCCGCCCCATCCCACAAAAACACCCCCTTCTTAAGACAGTCCCTCATCGGGCTTGCTAAGGAACTGAAATTTTGGATAAATAGACGATAAAAAGAAGCGAGTCCCAGAAAAGACCTTACCTCCGTGACTGTTTTAGGCGACGGCCAGGAACGGATTGCATCAACTTTTGATTGGTCCACCTCCACCCCGTCTCTGGTCACCACATAGCCCAAGAATAACACCCGGTCCACCATGAACGAACACTTTTCCCTTTTCCCAAACAGTTTCTGTTCTCGGAGTACCTCGAATACGGACCTCAAATGCTGCAAGTGATCGCTTATATTACGGCTATATACTAGAATATCGTCAAGGTATACCACAACAAACTTACCCAAGAATGATTTTAGCACTTCGTTCATTAATCGCATAAAGGTACTCGGGGCATTAGTAAGACCAAAAGGCATGACGGTCCATTCATATAAACCATGTTTTGTCTTGAAGGCGGTCTTCCATTCATCCCCCTCACGCATATGAATTTGATGATACCCGTTGCGTAAATCGATTTTCGAAAAAACCTGTGACCCATGTAATTCATCGAGCATATCGTCTAGCCTTGGCATGGGGAAGCGATATTTTATAGTGATGTTGTTGACAGCCCGTGAATCAACACACATGCGCCATGTACCATCTTTTTTTGGAACGAGTAGAACGGGAACGGCGCACGGACTCATGCTCTCTCAAACAAACCCTTGTGCAATCAACTCATCAATTTGTCTTTGAAGTTCTTTTGTTTCCTCCGGATTACACCTATAAGCAGCCTTATTAGGCAACGAAGCCCCGGGAATGAGATCGATTTGATGCTTGATGCCCCGAATAGGAGGCAAACCAGGCGGCAATTCCTCTGGAAAAACATCGAGAAACTCAGTTACTAATTTATCAAAAGATTTAGCCGAGCCCAGCCTTGACTTTGCACCCGAATCCTCCTTAGCCACCACCAAATACACGGTTTCTCCTTGATTGATAGCTTCCTCTACTTCCCGCCCCTTGACCAGCATAGTCGCCTTCTTCTTCTTGGTGCTCATAGCTCGGATAGCTTGAGACGACATTGGTTTTAGCACAATTTTTTTACCCCCATCCCTCAGCTCGTACTCATTGCTTCTTCCCCTATGAACCACACCCCTATCAAACATCCATGGACGTCCCAATAAAACGTGACAAGCATCCATCGGAATTACGTCACAAAGCACTTCATCGGAATACGAACCCATCGACAAACCCACCCGAGCCTGTTTTGTAACCTTCACACTGTTCCCATCATTTAACCAGTGAAGGGCATAAGGTTTTGGATGTGTGATGGCTGCTAACCCGAGCTTCTTGACCATCTCGTCTGAAGCTACATTAGTGCAATTACCACTGTAGATAATCACACTACACCATTTGTTATTAACCTGACACTTGGTATGGAACAATTGCTCACGTTGATCTGTATCAACGGATTCGGCCTGCACTTGTAAAGACCGAAGAACCAGCAAAGTGTCATAAACAGGGGCCTCATAGCCTTCTTCCTCCTCTCCTTCTATCTCACTCTCATCAAAATTAAACACATCACCCAGCCGCTCCTCTTCCTCGGCCAACTCCTCTCGACAATCCCTAGCCCCCCTCAATGTCACCACTCTTTTGTTAGGACACGAAGCCTGAAAATGCCCGAACCCCTGACATTTGAAACAACGAACCTTTGACAAACTGGTTTCCTTACCCGACTCAGAAGGTTTTGGTGTAGTTTTGGTCGAACTGTTCGAGGCTGGGGTAAACACGGTCTTCGGGGAGAAAATGGGTTTGGAATTTGTATTAGTCCTGTAGTAATCCCTATTCGAACCCCCTGGTTTGAATTTCCCTTGGGTCTCGATTTTCACACACAAGTTACATAATGTATCAAAATCTGAATAAGGGTATAATTCTACGGAATTGGCTATGTTGCGGTTTAAACCACGAAGAAATCGAGACATTTTTTGTTCCTCATTTTCCTCCAATTCCCCCATTAGGATCAATTTTTCAAATCCATCTATGTATTCAGCAACACTCATTTTTTCCTGGACCAAGTCCGCAGTTTTACGGTAAATACCCAATTTGTAAGTAGCTGGTACATACCTTTTTCTTAATTTACGCTTTAAGGAATCCCACGATGAGATCTTGTCCTTTCCAGCGCGAGATCGTTTAGCCTTCAACCCCTCGTACCAAAGTGACTCCCCCTTGCTTAATCTCAGAATAGCATATTTGCACCTTTTTTCGTCACAGAGATCTTTAAAATCGAACAAACGATCGATTTTCCTTTCCCAGTCCAGATAGTCCTCCGGGTTGGTACCACCTACGAATTCTGGGAGTTCTGAAACTTTGAATTCGTCTTGCTTCAAACGAGGACCAGACCTACTGCCTGTGGGGTGTTGCGTAACAAATCTCGAAGGTGCTCGAGAATCATGTCATCGTCAAATTCTGCCATTTGTTTTTTTTTTGTGATTTTTTTTATAAAACCGAAACCAAGGATCGTCTCGATTAAATGGAAAATCAAGAGCCGAAGCTCTGATACCACTTATGATACGAATTAAAATGCGGAAGCGATAACAAAGATATGTGACTAACGAACTAGACCTATAGTTCGATAATCGTGAGTCAAACCAAGACCTATTGATTTGAGACTCGAGGAACTACGCAAGAAAACGCGATCTTACGAAGCCAAATGAATTGCACGCAACAACTCAAGAGAAATTTCACACGCAGTGAGTTTTGTTTTAACTTCTTAGTGCCAATACAATAAAATTGAAGACTATAAATAGCCCTTTCAGTCAGCCGTTCAAGGCTATTAAAGGGGCCACTAATGACAAATTAAATCAGTTAATTAAGGCCATAATTCTAGCAATTGAAGGCCATTAAACAACCAAAAAATAACAACCAAGAAAACAGGGAAAATAATCCCCTTTATTGACTAATTAAGAGAATGAACGTTAGATGGTTCCATCGCAAGAAACTAAACAAACAAACTCCAACTTCGAACTCGAATACTCCGAACCCCAATGACCCATTGCTGCCACAAGGCCCAACGGCACAGAATTAGTGTCACTCGCATCCTTACCCGTATCAAATTATTTGCCTCATAACTGAATATGTCACGTTGCTCTAGACAAAACAATGCATCTTTGATATTACTTGGCTATGTACTTGGTGTTGTTGTAGTCCTCTATTCCAGGAGGTTCGATCTTGATGTGGCTTAGTTTTTTGAACTATCCCGCATAAATTTATAAGAATTTATAAAGGGATATAAACACGGGATATCTATATTTACATTTATCGAACCAATTCATAACATTGCAATTCTATCATAATGAGGTGGAGGAATCACTAGATTCTTGTTGGAAACTACCTTGGAAGACGTGGGCTCCGCAAAGGAGACGAGTTTTCTTATGGCTTCTTCTTCACGATCGTATTATGTCCAATAATCAGAACAGGGATCGTCGGGACTTCACCGATGATCCTTCATCCTTGTTGTGGTGTTTGTGGTGGCATAGAGGAATCATCTCTTCATTTTTTACGGGATTGCCCCGAAGCTAGGATTCTCAAATGTTTTATTTGGCGAGTAAACTTATCAAATAAAATCCGTAAATAACAGAGGCGTTGGAATAGAAACATGGCCATCAACTTTCTCGGTAGTTGTTTAGTGGTTATGGAAGTGGAGAAATTGTCGCATTTTCAATCGAGTGGATAATATTGTGTCCGATTCCTATACTTTCCTAATGCAAAGGGTATGGTAAGTTTTAAAAGCTAAAGAGCCATCGGACATTATCTCTAGTGGAAACAAGCAGAATATGACGAATATTTTTGTTTGTTGGATAGCGCCACCGCTCAATTGGCTGGTTCAGAATATAGACGGAGCGTCAAAGGGTAATCTGGGCCTGTCCGGAGCCGGAGGCGTCCTAAGAGACTCGTCTAGTCAATTAAGGCGGGCCGTTGTGGAAAAATTCGGAGTTGCGACGGGGATACATGCGGAGCTCATGGCTCTTCATAGGGGTTTGATGTTAGGAATGGAACGCCATGTCACCCAACTAATCATTCAGACGGACTCAAAGACGGATTTAAGCTTCATGGAAACGGCAAAGAATGTAACGTCGGCTCACGCACATGGAAGGCCGAAATGCACCCTATTTATCGAGAAGCGAATTCATGTGCGGATTGGCTGGCCAACATTGGAGTTGCTCAACATTGGGAGGTCGAAATGCACCATATTTATCAAGAAGCGAATTCAATAACATTTGACCTTAGTGCAGAATATTCTGTCCCTTTAGTAGCATTAGGGTACCTGTCATAACTTCTTAGGCCATTTGTACGTGATTTATTAGGAGTTCAGTGTTGTTAGTACATGAAATCAAATTAATTCTTAACATAGTGATTTTTCAGATTCAATCTTAACGAGCATAGAGGCTTAGAGAGATCGTTGGTCGATGGACGTGTAGTCCTTTCTCCTGTCTTGTTCAATTCTGGAAAAGCTTTTTTTTTTCTTGAATTTCCTGGGCACAATACAACAACATAGGAGCCTTAATCCCAAAATGATTCGGGTCTGCTGACATGAATCATCCTTTAGAACAATCTGAGGGTAATTGCAAACTTCATAATGCGAAAATATAGAAAAGGAAAAGTGAAAAGCATGAATTTATTTGTATAAAACTGATATACGCTGTGCACTGGTCCATTAACACCCAGGAGGCTTACCCCATCTAAATGTCTCTATCGGTTAGACAACTGACGTAGTACCAGCTGTTTTAACTTTATAGTTATGATCGACGTGTCACCCTTTGGATCCGCTGTCTGCTACAGTCAGGGCTGCTGGAGCAACTCCTGATGTCCGTTGCACTTATTTACTTACTTATTCATTCAGTTGTTATGTTTATTTTTATGGGATGTCTACCTATGCTTACTTAGATATACCATGGTTTTACATTGATGCATTCTTATCACTTCATTTGTTCACCTTTATTTCCAGGAGAGGGATGGAATGCGGTTTATTGAGGTGGTTTTATGGGAGCCAGAAAAGCACGTGGCTGCTATGGCCGATGCATATTTCTTTCCTCCTTTTCAGCCTTCTTTGCTTCCTAGGATAAAAGGAAGACCTGTAATACCAGCTAAACTTCCTCCTAGGCAGGCAAGACTTGTTGTCTACAACAAAACGTCAAATGAGACTACCTTATGGACTGTGGAACTCACAGAAGTTCATGCAACTATTCGCAGCGGTCACCATAGGGGCAAAGTAATTTCGTCGGTAGTTGTTCTTCACGTCCAGCCTCCTATGGTATGTCTATTATCATACGTACAATATATTTCAGTTTATGCATTTCATACTGATTTCTATCACCGTGAGACGTTCTCCCACTTTATGTCAAAAAACGCTGGTCCACCGTTCGTGTTGAGCTTTGTCACGTCCAGCCTCCTAACTAATGAAACTCTGAAGTGGAAGTTGCTATATGGATATTCTGTGGATTAGTGAATTCAGATTTGGATTAGTCAGCTGCATGTTGCAACTTACAACTAGTGCTGAAGTTGATTTCCTGGCATGTCATTACTAATGTGTTGATTAGACTTCTCAAATTCCTAGCTTCCCAGCTAATCTTGTAACTGATTTACGTCAACATTTCCCATCATTATCATGGCTGTGAGAATCTCTTCGAAGCCGAGGGGTGAAGAAAATCTGTAGCCATCCATCTTTGCCGTTTCCCCGTACTGAAGTTATGTTTTATCTTCCATTTGGCAAGGGCCTCCTAACTAATGAGACCGCTTTTTGTTAGAAGCCCTAAAAGTTGACTCTTGTACAGGATGGAAAGATTGAGGCTGAGGTTGAATTGACTGGAATTCTCGGTTTAGGAGTTTTTTTGCCTGGTGAAGTCTGAAAATATGGAACAACAATCGCTCCTGGCCAGTATGCACCAGTGCATCAGCACTTCTTTGTTGCCCGTATAGACTTGGCAGTTGATTGTAAGCCTGGTGAAGCTCTAAATCAGGTAAATTCTGTGTTACTTGCTTGTTGAGTGCACTGTAACAGATCACCAAAATTGAATTCAATTATTACAATTAGGATCGCAGTTCATGTAATGGGTAGCTCAATTTAGTTAGTATCAAAATGCAAATATTCTATCAAAAAGCAGCTTGAAAATTAGGGGTTAGGGTTTATGAAATTGAGGGTTTCGTAGGATTCGCTTCAAATCGGGTTTTGTTATGACAGAAACGAAAAAGAACAAATAAAGAACAGTAAAGACGACAACACACAGATTTACGTGGTTCACTAACGGTATGTTAGCTACGTCCACAGGGCAGAAGGGAGGAGAGTTTTATTAATGTTGAGGAGTTACAGAGTTTTTCAGATTCAGAGTTATGATATGATAACTGCTAGGGTTAGGCTTAGAGAGTTTATATAGTACTCTCTAAGACCTAATACAGAAAACCTAGAAAGGCCCAAAACAGACCATAGGCCCAAGACAAAAACCCTAGCCCAAACAGATTAACGGATACCGTTTAGGTTTCGGGGGCGTTGCCCCCGAGCCCCCACCAGGGCGTTTCACCCCTGGACCCCGACTCGCTGACCGGGCAGCGAGACCCCCGCATTGTCACTCGAAGTGGCAATTAAACCGATTCAAGGCATTATTCAACAGGTTTTGTCTTACGGATTCAAGCTCAGAATGATTTGCTAACTAATACTCGTAGTCATAGTGTTCAATTACATATTCTATTAATCACATATTGACTTAGTCAAAGTCTTCTCTTGTCGTAGCTAACATTTCCACTCACATCACAAGTCTATATAACGTGTAATATAGGCTTGTTTGTTTGTTTGTTACACCGTAGTTAGCTCTCGAGATTGGTTGTATGGAGTCCTCGTATATCAAGCGACGCATCTTTAAGACTCTTGTTTGCACCATGATTGAAAAGCTTGTCAGCATTATATTTGCACTTATGACTTCCTCTACTGGCCAAAAAAAAAAAATTACGACTATTAGACAAGACATAGAAGTTGTGAAGGTTTCTCCTCGGGATAATGTTGACGAGGGCTGAGTTGTTGTGATCCGTTACTGTCCTTGATGCTCTCAAAATAATTATCTATATATGTAGCTCAGATTTGCAACACGGTATAAGAGGATAGAGATCACATTATTCAGCCTAGTTAGTGAATTCCCCCGTATTCATGACATTCTTTGCTGATCTGCTATTATTTTGACATGTACAGTGTTGAATTAATTTTTCTTAGTTTCCTTATGTGTGTTTGAGTGTTTTTCACTTATCCATGTGAGAACTTAATTATGAGTATCTGTTTATTATTTCGACTGTATAGTTTGTCGATCTGTCATCTACTTGCGCAAAGTGATATGGTGGAAGCTAATTGCGTATGCATATTCATCCATCAGGCCAGGATTACAAGGACCGTTAATAGAACAGGGCAACTAACTGGATACAAGCTTGTCCCTGGTTCCAATTGTTTACCATTAGCAAGTCCAGAGTCAAATTTTTTAAGACGAGCCTCCTTCTTGAAGCATAACCTTTGGGTAATGAGATGTATCCAGCTCAGGTGGAGAGCTTCCAAATCAAAATTCGCGCGTTGGAGAAGGATTGTCTTCTTGGGTTAAACAAAATTGCTCTTTGGAAAGGCTGATATAGTTGTTTGGTAAGCCTCTTGTGCTTTTTTTGCTCTATCGGTCTGTCATAATGTCATACGTGTTGGCCGCGAGAAACACAACACTTTAAGACTGTGAGAAACACAAGTGCTGGCCGCTGGGTGGCTTCAGCAGTTTGTTGGCTAATGTTTATGTTATGTGACACGGGTTCGAATCCTGAAACAGCAGGATTAGTTGATACTATTAATGCTAGTATTTATCTCATTCATTAGTTGATACTTGGTATTGTGTCATGATCACTCGTTTTATTGATGTTGAGCTAAATATAGACATTCTCCTCCCTTCTTCTGTTTGGTTATTTCTTGAAGTGGAATTTAGTATGTACACTGTTGCTCTGTAGTATACTCCTCCATCGACCTAAAAGGCAATACTTTCTATTTGACATTAATGGCTAACTAATTGATCAATAATTATTCCAAATATTTGTAATACAGATTTATAATCTATTATATACTAAAGCAAAAACTTTATAGGGCTCTGATTGGTCCCTTAATTTAAGGAAACCAAAAACAAAATTTTCACTCTTACCCTACTACGTAAAAGGCTATAAAATTTCACCCCTACCAAAAACCAAAAACTAGTTTGACATATTTCAACAATTGTCGAAATACGGAAACAAGACCGTTATGTAACTCAAATGTGGACAGTTCATTTGGATCGGAAAGTAGTTATTAGCATGTTACCGTAATATGATATTGTTACAGGTATGTATTCGGGGTAACACACATACAGCGTCTCGGCTCTCGAGGACGACTGGCCTGTCATGCCAGTAGAATGTTGGGCATGACAGGCTCATGGTAAGTTATCTCCTCCCCATTTAAAAACTATAGTTTCCATTTCAGCCTTCAATAATGCAATAATCTTTCCTAACTGCTTTTTGACATCTTTTAAAGTGGCTACTTGAAGTTACTGTGCAGAGTTCAAAGTACGAGTCGGAATATGGGGGTTTGGTCAAAATACGAGTCGAGTCATAAGAGTTAGAGTCAGAATACGGGTCAAAAAGTAGTTTTAACACTTTTTTTACCCATTCAAAAGCAACGGTAGCCCATTTCTTTTATTTTACGGTTTTGTTCTACCAAAATACAGAAAGGAAACAAGAAGACGCGTTGTATTATATATTGTGCATTCATTTCAGAAGGGATAATCTAGAAGGATTAGATGCCGCTTTGAAGTCGAATTTTGTTAGTGGCTTGTGCTACTATAACAAGAGGTAAGGTAATTGATCATAATAATTCTTTGAATTAATCACTGTTCCACCAAAGGTAGATTAAAATGTTAACTAAACTGTTATAGGTAATAATTACATTACTTATTTGAGCTTGGTATTGTGTAAAAATATTCATCATTAGATTATTCGACTTCAACTGCAATTACACAAGTTATTTGAGCTTAGTATTGTGAAAAAATATTTAGTAGATGAATTTCTACGTTCGGAGTTTTTTTTACTTTTATTGTTACTACTTTCTACATGGTCATTATTAAAGAGTTGAATTTCGGGAAACTCACAACAATCGATTTTAAAAGATACAAATTTACATGATTTCGTAACAAAATTGTTTTAAATTTCATCGGTTTTTTTTTTTATTAGTAGACGTTTGTCGTGCCCATGTGGCATGTGCTACGTATATGATCAGAAGATTTACTTGCTCTTTATGCTTTTTTACTCTTTTACAAATATAGAACAATGATGGTCTCATACTCTCATGTCCAAATTTGGCTACACTCACCCTTTTAAGTTTTTAATTTGGGCAACTATCTGCATTTTCTTCTTTTGGTCTTCAACTCTTAATACTAGAATTAAATAATGGTTATTTTTTTATTAAATTGACTCTAAATGTTTGTGTTAATAGAAGAAAGATTAAATAATGGTTATTTTTTATTTTCCGTCACAACCTTGTGTCCGTCACAGACGAGAATTTGCCAACAAGGAGATGGGCTGCATTATTGTACATCCATATTAGAAGGGGTAATCTAGTCAGAAAATTTGCTTGAATGTGACTTTTTCACCTTGTCACTTGATGCTCAATTGAGTTTTTTTACACTCCATTGAGAATGGATTATACAAGATTGTCAAATAGTGACCATTTTATGATAATAGTGACTATTTTTTATTGTTAAATGACCACTTATTAACATAAATAATCCTGAACTATTATGAAATGATCATATTTTATGAAATTATTCGGTAAAATCGGTTCGTACTCTTGACGTACTGTTGAACTTGAAATGGAACGGGCATTTGGCTTAATGGTAGCATGCCCTAGTGGTAAACCTATTTATTTATTTATAATTAGTACTCCCTTTCATTATTGAAGATCTTTCAGATTAGTTAAAAATTTACCGGTATGGTGATAAGTGGAAGAAAATGGAAGTAGAAGAGAGAATGTGGGGTCGCAAATTATAATAATTACATATGATAAGCAAATAAGAAAAGTGAAACATATTCAGTGAACTTATCGGCTTAAGAATTGTGGAGCAGTGAAAAATTGAAAAATTATTGAGAATAGGAAAAAGTAGAGCAAGGAACGATGGTCCCAAATCCCAAGTAAACCCAGATTTGGCAAATACAAACCAAATATAAACCCCATGATTCCATGAATCTATGATTATAACTTTTTGCATTTTCCTCTTTTGGTCTTAACTCTGAAGTTAAGTATTGCCTAATGCCTAGTACACCAACTTTCCCAATTTTACTTTCACCAATTATCTAATTACTGTTCAGCTGTAGAATCCGTATATAAATTAACGGTATAAAGTATATAACTAACTATTTTTCATGAGATATTTAAATACTAAAGTTGTCTCTTTAATTGTTCATTTTTCTCGTTATTATATTTTACTTTGAAAAGAAAAAATAAGATTGAAAATTAATCTAAGAGAATTGAGTAATGTGTTAAAAATATATTTTTTAAAACAAATATTTTCTTATACCACAAAGTTAACGATTCCAATTTATAAAATCTCTCAATTTTCTTCTCATGAAAATAACAAAAACGACTTTTTGTTTTATTTACACGTAATATGAGTTAAATCTTCTCAAATATATAATAGCATCAATAAAAGATTTAACAATTTATAGTTTTATTTATGTTATTTACATTTTAATTTAAAAGAATACTTTGGAGTTTAGTGAACAAACTGAACATGGTATAATTTGATGAAAAATTAATTTTAATGAAAAGATAATAATATAATTAAATATATTATAATTATTAATTTTATTATTTAGTTAATAAACTTAAATTGTAACAACCAGGATTTTCGAGACTTTATTAAATAAGTCCAAAATAGCAAACAACGGAAGATAAATTACATATCCGATACATTGACTGATTATCCAATTCAAACGGTTACATTAGTGTTCAACATTATCATAACTTAGTCAAATTACGACATATTATTTTGATATAGGTTAAGAAGCTAGCTAAACCCATCTTAAAGTTCAAAGCCCAAATCCACGGAAAGAGTTGGTCTTCATTCTAACGGAATATGTTGTTAAAAATCATACAAGTATAAAATATACAAGTACATAAAAGAAGACAACATATAAGTGAATCGATGATCAACATTCTCAAAATATGCAACAAACAAATATATGAGCCCCAAATAACCAAATCACATTTTAACTTATGAAACATCAAAAATAAAGAGGTAAAACTAATTACAAAATGAAAATTTTAACTTTTCCTACCACGCTTTATATTAAAAAGCAGAGCGTAGTTCTTTTTACACAATGTGACATCTTACAATATACTGGACATATGTCACGCAACAATTACTATTTACATATGAGTAAAAAACTTTGACATGCAATAACTCGTAGCTACGGGATCCAAATACAATAATTTTTTTTTTCAAATCGTAGTTCTCGAAAAGATGATCGATTTGGAAAAAAAAAATCGTCACTTTATGATCTCGTAAACACGAGTTATGACCTCTTAAAGTTTTTTAGATCAAAATTTTGGATATTTCGTGCAAAATGGCAAACCTCGGGGGTATCATGTTAATGTGGTCCAAAACAAGTTCAATCCACAAGCAAACCCATTTTAGCCCATGTTATTGTGGTCCAAAACACTTGGGTTAATGTTGCATGATGACGTTTGCTTCCTAGTTTTCAGTGTGGGTGATTTGTAATATACGAAGTAAACACAAAAAAAGGGACGTGCTTTGTAGTTTGTACTCTATGAAGACAGTGCAGCCGCAAAAATCTGACCCCAAAATCTCTCAACTATTTAGGTATCTATTTATTGGCAAAAACTTGCCACGGGTTAAATCATCCTCACAAAGAGCAAGTGACAAGGCAAGTGGGGGCTCCATTTGCACCCCACTTGCTCCCCCACTTGATCTTTGTGAGGGGGATTTGACCCGTCGCAAGCTTGCGACGGATCGGTCCGTCACAAGCTTGCGACGGATCGGTCCGTCACAAATGAGAATTTGTGATTCAGTGGAGAGATCCTCTCCATTTTTTTTTGGAAGAAATGGAGAGACAGGTTTTTTTTAACGTTCCGGATTGCATCATGTTTACATCAAACGGTTAAAAATTTATGCTTAGAATTTAAAGATTAATAGAGTGTGAAGGAAAATATATTATTTAATGGGTTTGTGAGAGAAAATGAAGAGAAAGAAATGGAGAGGATATCAATTTCTATTCTAGATAACTGTTTACGCTTTTTTTTGGCATTTTAGTTTATAGTTTACGCTTTTTCGTTTTTTGGCATTTTAGTTTATAGTTTACGCTTCTCTATTCTATTCCGTATAAGAAATAAACCACCCCATATAGCTGTGGACCATTATATTTCCTTTTGATTTTTTAAATTAATTGAAACTCATTTCTTTTATCTTTACCTTAATATTCGATATAAAACGATTGTAAATTATTGACTAAGATAGAGAGAATAATGATTAACTCGTTTTTAACCATTCCAAACGATCCCTTTAACCTTACATGGTCTACAAAATGACGTTTTAATCTTGTTTTTCTTTTATATACTATTACGAAGTATTTTTTATTGTCGATATTGTAACTTTACAAAAAAAATTTTTATAATAAACGTATGTTAAGTATATTTAAATTTTTAAAATTTGACGAAAAATATAGAGGTCAGTATTTGAGTAGAACTTTACAAAAATTGATGTTAGTTTAGTTTAGTCCTATCTTTTAAAAAAAAATCACCTTTTTTTTTAATATAAGAAAAGTCTAACTTCAGACAGCTCTTACACTTATATTTAATTAGCTATAAAATAAGGTAGGACGGTATTAAACAAGGCCAACTAAATTTTTGGATTACTATGGTACAATGCAAACAATTCTACAAATTCTACTTTGCTTTCATGTGTAAGGGTTAGTTAAATTGGAAGGCAAAAGTTTTAACCAAAGTGCATTAATAATTCAGAAATTAAGTTCTAGGTTGTTAGAGTAGATTAAAGTTACCTTGCTTGCTTTAGTCGAAAAACCTACTTGGTATCTTTCCTTCTAAGCTTTTGTTCTTCCAAAATGAAGGAAGAAAACAAGAAGATGAATGTGTTCATTATTGTAATTTGCAAGTTTACCAAGATAATCAATGTCTCTATTAAATGAATTTCTCATATGGAGTATTTTACTTTTATTGTTCATTATTGTAATTTGCAACTTGTATCCTACCGTCTCGATTAATTGTTGTCATTTCATTTTGTCACAAAGATCAAGAAAAAATAGGGAACCATTTGTGCTTATACGTAGTAGATGACAGGTGGACAATAAAATCTCGGTCAAAATATACAAGGAAAGAGTAGGGGACTTCCTAATATATTATAAAAAAAGGGCTATTGTAAGAATCAGTTAGGAAAGAATCTTGTACCACAAATTCTCATTTCAGACGGAACGACCCGTTTTATTGCTGTAGACGGGTCAAACTCCCTTACAAAAAGAGCAAGTTGGCAAGTGAGTGATAATAGATAATCCCTCTACTTGCCCTACTTGCTTTTTTGTGAGAGGTCTTGACTCATCTAAAGTAATAAGATAGGTCGCCCCGTCTCAAGCTAAGACCAAGTGATCTTGTACATGCTTTTTACTCTTTCTTGTTCTCAGGCCCATATTTGGCTACAACCAGCCCATTTTTAGGACTTTTTCCCCTTTCAAATTTCAATATAATGCACTATTGGGTAGCCTGTTAAACTTCTAATTTGGGCAACTATGTGCATTTTTCTTCTTTTGGTCATGAATTCTAAAAGTTAAGTGCTCCTCATATGTCAACTTTCCCATTTTACTTGGGCTTGGGAAAATGGGCCTAAATTTTTTCCTAATACTTCATTATGCTATAGTGTACAAATATCCCGGGGTAAAATGAGATAACGTTATCAAATGATAGTGAATCTCGATAACCACCCGTCACATATAATATACGAGATTATATACAAGTCAAATTTTGAGTCTATAGATATATGAGAAAAGCATATTGTGCTCCTTTCACAATTTTGCTCTAGCTTTGTCCCTGGCGACACCGGATTATTACTCAAATTGAGCGACACTCGGAAGTATTAGTGCAATTTACTTGCGCATTTTTCTATTCCTCCATTAAGTTCAATTTTCAATTTTTACTTTCCTAAGCTTAACTTTATACGTATGTTGCATGAACATATTCTACTTTAGCCCTATATATATACACAAGGATGTTCTAACAACCATGCATAATTTTATCACCCTCTTTTTTTCAAGTAAAATACTTCTAATCCTTCATAATTAATTTGCTACCATCTACTTAGTAATGGCTAACCTTATAGCTTTACTAATTCTAACCAGTTTTGTAGAAATAATTTCCTACGGTGCATTAACTGAAGCAAACGCCACGGTGACTTGGTACAAGCAACCGCTGGACCATTTTGGTTTCAGCGTTGAGGCGAGCAACACCACTTTCAACCAGAGGGTGTACCTTGACGACACATACAGAGACGGGAGGCCCAATGAAGACGGGATGCCCATACTCGTCTATTTGGGCGGGGAAGCTAACATAGAGTACTGGGTAGGAGGAGGCGGGATAATGACGATGGTGGCCTCTCGATTCCGAGCATTTGTAGTTTACATAGAGGTATGACACTAAAAAAAATTGTTTCTTGAAGATTATTACTTGATTAGAGGATTGATTAAAATAGAAAATTTTTATTAATATTAACTTTAGTAACAAATATTAATCTTAGAAATTAAACTAAATTTTATGTAAAAAAACAGACGTTGGAAAAATGTTGCAATAGGATCCATCCATGCAAAAAACTATTGAGCTCTCAAAAGACTTGTATAATTAATGGGTTTGTGAATGAAAGAACCCATTTAATTTCTAAAACTTGTGGGTCAAGAATGTTGTAATAAAAGCCCAATTATGGAAACCCGCCTCAACAACCCACATAGTACATTAATAGAATTATTATTTGAACGCATTTTATAATAAACGAACCCATAACATCTCGCTAGAGGTACAACTAAACAACCAACTGTGCTGCACTTGTTTCATGTTTTCTAAGTGCACTAAATTGTATAGAATATTTGTTAACTAATCTTGGCTATAGCCCAAGTAGCCTATGGGCTAGGTCTACCTTTATAAGTGGGTTAATAATATGAGGATATGATTCACACTTACCATTGGCCATTGGGTTAATCTTTATTAACTTTTAATGGACTTAAAAATACAAAAATACATTTTAGAATTGGGTTATTTAATGGAAATACTCTGAACTATTACACCCCTTCTTTAAATACTACTTCCTCCGTTCCATTTGATTGTATACGTTTGCTTTTTGGGCACTATTCATAAATGAAAAGAATCTTTAATACAACTTCTAATATATAACATAAAAGATAGTCATGTAAGATCTTGTTTAAATTGTCTTACCGAGTATAATATTAATATCAAATTTTTATAATTTTTAGTAATATGTAACTAAAGATATAAACAAAACAAAATGAGCATCGACATACATGATAAAGCAAACGTATACAACCAAATGGAACGGAGGAAGTATATACTTTGAATTAACTATGAATACGACCAACTAATGCATTCCTTCCCCCATAACAGAATATGTGGAAGGGCTACCGGTTCTACTGGTTAGCCTTGTTTAAAATTTAATTTTTCATTATTTTTTCATCTTTATTTCTCCTTTAACTTCATTTATTACCCTTTATTATACATTTTCTTCTTCTCTCCTTATATTTCAGATTCTCAGTCATACTTCTTTGGCTAAAACCACATCTCATCACAACCACCATTGTCTCCCCACCTTGAATTCCTAGATTCACCTATCTGAAAAACCCAATTCTACCACTCATAACTTTCTCTTTCCAATTGGTATCTCATGGAAATGGTCAGGAGGACTGAAGGTCCAGTGTAACGAACGGTCACCGTTCTGCTGTTGATCTCGCGGGGGTTATTGTGGCAAGATAATTTTAGTTTTAATTAAAAATCATCCAAATTTGCCATTGGTGATTATAATTGAGGCAAGATGTTGTCAAGCTCTTTTTTTAATCGTCCATTTGTCAATGCTAATGGTTATAGTTCTATTTAAAGGATTTTTGTTTCTTTTGATTGATTGAAAGTTGGGTCATCATTTATGAATTGTAATTGGAAAATTAAAGGGACTGATCCGAGTATTGACGATGAAGCCACCAAATGTGAAGATTAGCAGCATTTTTTGTGTGAAAATTATAGCCCTTGTTTTGGGCTTTATCTAAGTGTCATTATAGGCTAATACTGAACCCTCCTAGGATATGAACTCATAATTTAGGGCATTGATTTTAGGGGTGAATTTGGCTACTTCATGTCCTACCAAATAAGTGATATTATAATTTAAGGTACAACTCATATTTTGGAGATAGGAAGATGAAGATCATAGTCAAGAAAAAAGTGGGCCCACTAGAGCACATTACCTGCTCCATCCGGTGAAAAAGAGAGCAATTCTATTAGACGAGAGGGTGTGTATTAGTTGGTAGTATTCGTAGTTAATTTAAAATATGTAGTATTTTGAGAAGGGGCGTTATAGTTCAGAGTATTGTCATTAAATAACCCTTTAGAATTTATATATTTAGGACCCTACATTCTACAAAATCAACAATGATTCATGTTAATAATACAAATACTACAAGATAATATTTGCTACATAGTCTCCTTGCTAGCCGTGTAACATTTCTTGTTTAGAGTCCTGTCTTTGCTAACTATAGCTTGTGTAGAGTTCTGGCTCCTATAGATTGTTTAGAGTCCTAGTTATCTTGTTAGCTTGTGTACCTACTATATATTCACATGTAATCAGCAAGTTTTATTTATTCAATATACAAACACTTTAATTCTTTACATGGTATCAGGAATCCTCACGATCCTAACCATCTTCACCGTCGTCATTCTTTTTTTTTGGTTCACCCATGGCATCCACCAACAACGGCCTTATTCCCAACACAACCGAACCTTCCAAACCTCTCATCTCACTCGCCTTTCCAACATGTACCCAACTCACCGATACCTCATATCGCTCTTGGCGTTATCAAATTACTCGTCTCCTTCAAGGTTATGGCTTATTCTCATACCTTGATGGGTCAAACCCGGCTCCACCCGAAACCCTATCCGTCACACCACCCGATGACACAACCTCACCATCACTCATACCCAACCCCGCCTACTCCACCTGGTTCCGTCAAGATCAACTCATCATTGGTGCTCTTGCCGGTACCATCCACAAAGACGTCTCACCTGTCATTCTAGATGCTAACACATCTCATGAACTATGGACTACCCTTGAAACTACCTATGGCAACCCGTCCCGGGGACACATCCTTCAAGTCAAGGATCGTCTCCGAAGTATTTCTCTTGGTGACAAATCCATCTCCGCTTACATGCTTTCTATCAAAGCTTGTACCACGCAACTTGCTCACCTCGGTAAACCAATGGATGCCGAGGACATCACCTCACAAATTATCAATGGACTCGATTATGCTCTCTACAAACCGGTTATAGACGCCGTTAGAGCCCGTGATACACCCATTACCTTCGATGCTTTCCACGAGAAACTAATCCAACACGAACTCACCATCAAAAACACCTCCAATCCGACAACTTTTACCCCTTCTGCCCATGCCGCGACCCGCTCCTACACACCCAACTACAACCAAAATCGCAACTACTCCTATAACAACCAATACCAAAACCAAAACCGCAACTACTCTTATACTAATTCCTACAATAACTCAAATCAGAATCAAAACCGTTACAATCAACCCAAACCTTACAAAGGGAAATGCCACTATTGTCACACCCAAATACACCTCACCAGTGACTGCCCCGACCTTAAGCGTGACTACCCTAATGTTGTCTTCCCACCACCCCTCCGCAAACAGCCCCGTCCCCAAGCCAACACAGCCACCGTCCCTTCTGCTCCTTCCTCCTCATACATCATTGACAGTGGTGCTTCACACCACATCACCAACGATCTCAATACACTCTCTTTGCACGCCCCGTATGACGGACCCGATGACCTAGTCATCGGTGATGGTACATCACTCTCCATCAGCCATATTGGCTCTTTTACCTCTCACTCTCTTTTATTCAACAATGTCCTTGTCGTACCTAATATATCTCGCAAACTACTTTCCGTCTCTCAATTTTGTTCTGATAATAACTGTATTGCCTCATTCTCACCCACTTCCTTTTCTTTCAAGGACATCTCGACGGGTGCAATTAAACTTCAAGGTCCTTTCCGAGACGGCATCTATGAGTGGCAACCACCTCCTCCCACTCATGTCTACACGGCTACCACCACACATCATCTTTGGCACAACCGACTTGGCCATCCCTCCACCGCTACACTCAAACTTTTAAATTCTGCTTTTCATTTTCGTATTTCCAATTTCTCGCATTGTAATGCTTGCCTTACGAATAAAAGTCACAAGTTACCCTTTCATATGTCTACTCTCACCTCCAATTCCCCACTCGATTTAATTTTTTCCGACGTATGGACATCACCGATTTTATCACACAACTCATTTAAATACTACCTTATTTTTGTGGATCACTTTACCCATTACTTATGGTTATACCCCTTAAAAAATAAATCCGACTCCTCATCACCTTCACTCAATTCAAAAATATCGTCGAAAAATACTTTAACAAACCAATCCGTCGTTTCTACTCGGACAATGGCGGAGAATTTACAAAACTCACCCCTACCCTCCTCAATGCCGGCATCACCCACCTCACGTCTCCGCCTCACACACCCGAGCACAATGGCTTCGCGGAAAGACGTCACCGGCATATTGTTGAAACCGGTCTTGCTCTCCTTACTCAAGCCGACATGCCCACAAAATTCTGGCCTTACGCTTTCAATACTGCTGCTTACCTCATCAACCGTCTTCCAACCCCCACCCTACAAAACTCGTCTCCCTATGCATCTCTACACGGCCTCAACCCCAATTACCACAAACTCCGTCCCTTTGGGTGTCTTTGCTACCCATGGTTACGTCCCTACAATACCCACAAACTCGACCCAAAATCTATACCGTGTGTCTTTGTAGGATACTCCAACACACAAAGTGCTTACTTATGTTTCGAACCCAACTCTTCCCGTCTTTACGTCTCTCGCCATGTCCAGTTTATAGAAACTGAATTCCCGTATCGCTATCTCACCAAGACTCCCTTAACCCACCTACCTACGGCTGACCAGTGGGTCTCCCTCACCCTCCCCCTGCTCCCCTCCTCTGGCCATGCTCAGCCCACACCTCCACCCATCAACCCCGCCCCTATCCCTCCTCATCAATCTCCCCCTGTCACTCCCCGTGCATCACCCCCTGCCACTCCCATTCCCCCTGCCCCTCCCACCTCCAGCACACCTCGCTCCCCCTCTCCCCCACCACAGCCCCCTCCTCCTCATCCACACAATACTCGGCTATCAAACAACATCACTGTGCCAAATCCCAAATATGCCAAAGTAGCCCTCTTTCCCGTGACCCACACTACCCCCACAACCACCAAACAAGCCTTGATCGACCCTCGTTGGCGTGATGCCATGCTCGATGAACACCTAGCTCTCACCCGTAATGAAACTTGGATCCTTGTCCCTCGTTCCCAGGCCCACAATATAATTGGATGCAAATGGGTTTACCGAATCAAGTACAATCCCGACGGTACTCTCAAACAACATAAAGCTCGTTTAGTTGCAAAAGGTTTTCATCAACGACCCGGCATCGACTTTACGGAAACCTTCAGTCCTGTTATCAAACCCACTACCATTCGACTGGTTCTCACTCTAGCTGTCACTAACAACTGGCATCTCCACCAAATTGATGTCAACAACGCCTTTCTTCAAGGCCATCTCACCGACGAGGTCTTCATGGATCAACCACCTGGTTTTATTGACTCTAACAAACCCGACTTTGTGTGCAGGTTAAACAAAGCTATCTATGGTCTCAAGCAAGCTCCGCGAGCATGGTATACCGAACTCAAAACTTATCTCCTCTCTCACGGTTTTCAAGGCTCCCTCTCCGACCCATCCCTCTTCATTTGCTCAACTACTACCACTCACCTCTTTGTCCTTGTGTATGTCGACGATATTATCGTCACTGGACCCTCACAAACGGCCATCACCACATTCATCTCCACCCTCTCAACCAAATTTTCGCTCAAAGATCTCGGCCCACTATCCTACTTTCTCGGTATCGAAGTCACACCCACCAAAACAGGCCTTCACCTAAACCAAACAAAATACCTGTCTGATCTGCTCCACAAATTCGAAATGCATAATTGCAAACCCGCTTCTACACCCATGCTTACTCACCCGACACTCACAAAAGAAACCCAAAATACCGCTGAAAATGAAACCGATTATCGAGCCATTATTGGCAGCCTTCAGTATCTTGCTCTAACACGACCCGATATCGCCTTCCCGGTTAACAAATTGGCCCAATTTCTAACCCATCCCACCTCATCTCACTGGACTGCTCTCAAACGGTTACTCCGTTATCTCCAAGGCACTCTTCACCTCGGTCTTCAGCTCACCAAGAACTCCCCTCTATGTCTTCACGCTTTTTGTGATGCAGATTGGGGAGGTGACCCCGATGACTACATATCCACCACCGGCTACATTATATACCTTGGCCACAATCCTATTTCTTGGTCCTCCAAAAAACAACGGGCTCTGTCACGATCATCAACCGAGGCGGAATCCGTGCCATCGCTGACACCACCTCTGAGGTCCTCTGGCTCACCTCTCTCCTCCGTGAGCTTGGCATTCACCCCACCCGACCACCTGCAATCTACTGTGATAACCTCAGTGCCACACATTATTCCGCTAACCCCGTCTTTCACTCTAGGATGAAGCATTTAGCTCTCGCTTTTCACTTTGTCAAGGAACATGTCCGTCTTGGCACTGTCCGCATTCAGCACATCAATGGATCCGATCAACTTGCAGACACACTTACCAAACCTCTTCACAAACCGCGCTTCCTTAGTTTGTCTTCCAAGATTGGCCTTCGTCAACGACCGTCCATCTTGAGCGGGAATGTTAATAATACAAATACTACAAGATAATATTTGCTACATAGTCTCCTTGCTAGCCGTGTAACATTTCTTGTTTAGAGTCCTGTCTTTGCTAACTATAGCTTGTGTAGAGTTCTGGCTCCTATAGATTGTTTAGAGTCCTAGTTATCTTGTTAGCTTGTGTACCTACTATATATTCACATGTAATCAGCAAGTTTTATTTATTCAATATACAAACACTTTAATTCTTTACAATTCACACTTGTAATTGGGTTAATCAAATTGTATTTTGTTTGTTTGCAGCACCGTTTCTACGGTCAGTCGGTACCCCTTGGATCCATCGACGCAGCGATGATGGATCCATATGTTAGGGGTTGCTTTACTTCGCACCAGGCATTAGCAGACGCTGCTAATGTCATCCGTCGTTTGAAATCCGACTGGTCACTTCAACATTCACCAGTCATTGCATTCGGAGGATCCTACGGCGGGTGTAAGTAACACAATCTAATATCTTCCCTATTTTCCATATAAATTCAAATAGCAAAACTATTGTTACTAACTAATTTTTTTTTTTTTCATTTTTTCTTTGTAGTGTTGGCGGCGTGGTTTAGAATGAAATATCCTCATATTGTTGATGGGGCACTAGCATCCTCCGCGCCAGTATTAGATTCAGAGGACTTGGCTCCTGAGGACGAGTATTGCTCCATTGTCAGTCGCGACTTCAAGGTAAATCCAACATTCGACTTTTAAAATTTCATTTCCTTATTGTTATTATTATTTTAAATTTTAAATATAGTGATTTTCGCCCTAACATAGTTGTTTTTCCTTTTTTTTTTTACGTAGAATATAAATGAGAAGTGCTACGATTACATAGCGCAATCTTGGAGGTTGATCGACGACGTCGTAGCCCAGCCAGACGGCTTAGACCAGCTCTCGGAAATCTTCAGTTTATGCGGGTAATTCTTTTATAACATAGTAGATCAAATAAAACGACAATTCCAGAACTATCATTAATTACTTCAACTAACACATTAATTTTGATTTTTTGACAGGCCATTGTTTGCAACGTACGAGCTAAAGAATTATTTAGTTCAAGTGTACAACTTCGTTGCCCAATACAATGGTCGATTTGGGCAGATTCCGCAACTGTGTAATCACATAGCAAAGGCATCCGAGGACAACATCCTCAAAGGAATTGGTGATGCCATCCTATATTATCTTCGAGGACATTCCTGCACTAATATCACTCTTATGGATCCCGGAAACCCGTTCTCGATCTTGGATAGGGCTTCCATGACGGCTTGGGATTGGCAGGTACAATTTTTTTATCATTGTCAAAAATGGCATGGGTAGGTCTGTTGGACTGTCCAACCCATGAGGTTGTACAAGGCCCCCCAATTTTGGAGATGGCCCAATATGTAGTAAAGTGGTTAAGGACACAGAATTTTTTACCATCTTGAACTTTAGGCCCATTATTGAAACCCATATTTTAAGAACAACGAAATGAGTTCATACAAAATTTCTTGAGCCCAAATCATCCGTTTAGCCTTTCCATAATGTCGTTGTATATAGACCTTTTTAGTAAGATTTGTGACGGATCCGTCCGTCACAACTCCCGTGTATTTTTGTAGTGCATTATTATCTATTTTTGAACTACAATTTTAAATGTTCGCAAATACATCATCTTTCAGGTTTGTAGTGAACTCGTACCCCATCAGGGTTGTAACGAGTTCACGATGTTTGAGCCAAAGCCATTTAACCTATCTACATTTAAAGATGATTGTTTCGAAAAGTATGGGGTATACCCCCATGACGACTGGATTTCAACGTATTATGGCGGGCAGGTATGAATAAATACAAATTACATATTAGAAAATATTTTTTTTTGTGACAACATATTAAAGAATATTATATGAGGACGATACTTATAATATTCTCTATATCTCTAATATCGTCTTAATAAAATATTAGAGAATATAATTATATTAGAACAATATCGTCTTAATATAATAATATTCTCTAATATTAACGAGTGTATTTTTTTTAAATATATATCAAGTTAGTGACCTTTTTTTTTTTAAATCGATAGGATCTCAAATCGTCCCTAAAGTCGTCCGCAAGTAATATAATATTCTCCAATGGTTTATTAGATCCCTTTAGCGGTGCCAGGTAAAATTTCTATCAAATTTCTTTAATTTCTAACTTTTTCTTCTTACATTTAGTAACAAATTACTAACGATGTTTTTTTTTTTAATTAACAGCATCTTAGAAGACATTTCAAAAACGGTTGTGGCAATAACCACTAAAGAAGGTTAGTTGTCTTCATTTTTATTTTTGTCTTAGAATTTTAGTTATCTTAAACGACAAATTATTATCATTAATTTGTACTAATACTTTACCTTTGTCTTTTTTTCTTTCTTTTTTTTCTCAGGATCTCACTGTTTGGACTTGGGCACTCCGAAGAACGACGACCCGAAATGGCTAAAACACCAACGGGAGAAAGAGCTGAAGATTATAGGCCATTGGATAAAAACGGCGGGTTCATCGGGTACTCAGATGCCTAGTTTAGTATTAGGGCTAGTTCTCCTTAATGTTTACTTTATAATTTTTTATTGATTTAATAAATGCTTTGTACAAGAAAGTATCAAACATCAAACATCAAACATCTAAGGTACCACTTCGTAAATTCATCTATTAATGTAATGAAAATGTAATAAAAGATCATTGGCTAATAAAATAGATATTAATTTATGCAAAGTAAACGTATAAAAGTTCAATTGAACCTAATACAAATATTTCAATTGAACCAAATACATGACATCGTCTCTAAATCACGGTATGTCGACTTCTCGACATATCTCGAGATATTTCCTAACATGAAACTCCGCATATTATGAAGTAGTTAAAATTCAAAGCATAGCCTATAAGGAGTAGTTTAAAGGTACGACTTTACTTGAAGTCTTGAACAAGATCTCTTATAAAAGCCCGTACTCTGTAAATTGTAAATAGCTCAAAAACAAGTAAATTCTAAGGTCTACAATCTACAATCTAGAATTCTACATCTACAACCTTTAAAAAGTTTACAAACAAGTAAACTGGGCTCAAACAGAGACGTGACCCACCAAATTTCCACGTTGAACCTGCATCTATTCATTTTTATGGGTTGGATTGGCTATGATATGCTGCATTGCTGCATATACAATCAAATGGCCCATTTAGAGTTTTGTCTGGACTTTGGGAGACAAAAGAGAATACAGGATATTGAAAAAAAAAAAAGCAAGAGGAGCCTTCATTTAGATATTGTTCTTCCAAAAATCAAAAACTCATATTTTCTTTTGATTTTTAGTTTAAATTAACTTATCCTGTTAAGTTGAATTTCTCATCTCTATCCTTCTTAACTTAACTTGGGTTATTAGTTTTATTCATTTATGCAATTAATTATTTAAAGTTTCAATCTTTAATACTCTTGTCATGTTTAGTTATTAGATTAGTTCAAGTTCAAGTCTTTATTACCTTAATACGCTTTATGTTATACTCCGTATTAGTTATGATTAGTGAGTAATCATCTCAGTAGGGTTCGATTAATCCCTAACATGCCAAGTTTATTTAATTGAATCCCATAATTAATGAGTTGTTATAGTAAATAATTAATTTTGTAATATACTCTTTATTAGTCAAATTAGTGCTAATTAAAGCTTCAACTAGTAACTTTCTTTCACATAGAATTTTTTTAACACTCTCTCTGAAGACAACCGTTTATGGTTGACCATGACAACGGTCTCCTCCCGGAGACTAACTCTGAAAATCTTCATCGCACTGACACCAACAACACCAACGCGCCAAAACGGAAAAAAAATGCACTTGAGCGAATTTATGTCGGAAACGCCCTCAGAGCCGGGTATTGTAATGCACAATCCCAGAAATAGGTATCAAAATTTGGCTGAAACTGAATCCAATAATTTCAACACTAAGTTCTCTTACAGCGATATGGTACAAGGAATTAATACAAGACCTTTGGATGATGATATAGATGATATTGAAGATTTGACCCTTGAATCCGATGACGATACGTCATCTGACTCGGACATTGAAGACGAATTCTGCCCTAGAATTCATCTTACTAGAGAGGAGAAAATAGCTATAAGAAGACCGTGGCGACAAGCACTCATAATAAAAATGTTCGACAAGCAAATCGGGTATTTAACTTTGATGAGAAAACTTCAAGCAAAATGGTCGCTAAAAGGTAAACTTACCCTTACTGACTTGGGACATTCGTACTATGTTGCTCGTCTTTCCTCTAAGGAAGACTACGAACATGTTTTGATGCAAGGACCATGGATGATAGATGACCACTACCTTACAATCAGAAAATGGATACCGAATTTTGTTCCTTCCGACGATAAAATTCAGTATCTCACAGCCTGGGTACGTATACCTAACCTTCCTATAGAGTATTTTAATAAGGAGTTCCTCTCAAAAGTATGCTCCAAGATAGGAACGGTCGTGCGAATTGACAAGAACACCGAATCCGCTGAAAGTATCAAATATCAAACATCTAAGGTACCACTTCGTAAATTCATCTATTAATGTAATGAAAATGTAATAAAAGATCATTGGCTGATAAAATAGATATTAATTTATGCAAATTAAACGTATAAAAGTTCAATTGAACCTAATACGAATATTTCAATTGAACCAAATACATGACATCGTCTCTAAATCACGGTATGTCGACTTGTAAATTGTAAATAGCCCAAAAACAAGTAAATTCTAAGGACTACAATAATCCATATTCATACCTTTAAAAAGTTTACAAACAAGTAAACAAGTAAACTACAGAGACGTGACCCACCAAATTTACACATTGAACCTGCATCTATTCATTTTCTATGGGTTGGTTGTTGAACCTTCTCACGTTAAGCATTGGCTATGATATGCTACTTATACAATCAAATAGCCCATTTAGAGTTTTGTCTGGACTTTGGGAGACAAAAGAGAAGACATGATATTGAAAAAAAACCAAGAGGAGCCTTCATTTAGATATTGTTCTTCCAAAAATCAAAAACTCATACTTTTTTTTAATTTTTAGTTTAATTTAACTTATCCTGTTAAATTGAATTTCTCATCTCTATCCTTCTTAACTTAACTTGGGTTATTAGTTTTATTCATTTATGCAATTAATTATTTAAAGTTTCAATCTTTAATACTCTTGTCATGTTTAGTTATTAGATTAGTTAAAGTTCAAGTCTTCATTACCTTATTACGTTTTATGCTATATTAGTTATGATTAATGAGTAATCATCTCAGTAGGGTTCGATTAATCCCTAACATGCCAAGTTTATTTAATTGAATCCCATAATTAATGAGTTGTTGGGTGGTTAGTTGGGTTAATTAAAGGGTTTGACTTTTATATTTATCTGTGATTTGTGTTGATTTTTTTACCCTTGACCATCAACGGGCACTAGTACATAAATGACATACAGCCACGATTAAAATTGACATAAGGCTACGGTTGTTCAACCGTAGTAAATCGAGGGGTAGCCTTATGTGCATAAGAAACTGTAGTCAATTTAAGGCCACTGTTCTGACACTAACCGTAGCCAAAAGTGTGACACCCTCAAATTTGCGGAAAGAAAAAAAAATTATTTAAATACATAAAAGATAATAATACATAACGAAGGTGTCATAAATAAAAAAGGTCATTACAAAACGGAAATAATATTATACATAAAATTTATACAAGACGGGAGACATATCTCCCGTATAAATACGGAAATAAAAAGAGTGTATAATAATATACAATCTAAGAACCGAATATAGGTCCAAGGTAAATACTTCGCTCGCTAGCTCGTCAATGTACCCCAAATATGCATTCACCACCTGTTCGACCGCATTAAATATAAACACGGAAGCCACAGTCAGGGGGGAGTAACTCCGAGTTCTCCCAGCCACGAAATGTCGAGTTTAATGAAACATGAAAACATAAAAGCCATGTATATATAAAATACAAAACCTTAAACATATATGATATGCTTTTCATGTTATGAAACAAATAACTAACACATAACCTATCATGTGAAAGCTATCATGTGAATCCGATAATAAAATATAACTCGAGGTAGGGAAGCTGGTATGCTGGCTCAGCGGTTACCATGTAACATGGCCCTGATACACTCAAACCCTAATCAACACGTAATCATGTGAATCAGTTACCAATCGGTAATCCAAACTCTATCAATCCTAGCCGGCTTGCATCTCACCTTCTAGAACTCATAGAATCAAACAAACATGAAAGACCGAGACGTCTAACAAACAGGCATAAGTTCCTAGTACCGTCATAGTCGACTTCTGTAACTCGAGGCTATACCACAAGGTAGGAAAACATCCTAGTCCTAGACTGATCAGACCTAGCGACAACAGCTATTCCGTTCCCCGTCCCATGACATAACCGTCTATGAGAAACTCTACTAGGCGACCCCATAAGCAGAGATGGCTAGTACTTAAGCTGACTCCAGTCCCAAAACGGATCAGGCAGCCATGCCCCGACTTGGATATAAACCCACCAAGCCGAGCCACAAAAGCTATCAAGCGGCGAACTATATACTCGTTAAAGACAGTACGGACCTATCAATGTCATGGTCCAAGATACTCATTTAGAATTAGAATGGTCAAGACGCCATATACTCATAATTCTCTATGGGTACTTAGTCAACACGACACCAACCATATAATAAAACAGTCACGGGAAAAAACATCCTATCATGTGACTAATTTCATATAAATAATAACCAAATATCATATCGCCTCATATCTACTAAGGCTAATTCAATAATCAAATAAAACCTTACTTGAAGACAAATCCCCGACCCGAGTCCCGCGACGGGTCATCAGTCACATCGGGGCTGACTAGATCTTAGTTTGACCAAACCCGTTGGATCAAACCGGCTAGAAACAGAGTCTTTATCACATAGACATAAAATCAACATATTCATTAAATGTTATTTTATTAAAACTTCTAACATGTGAATTATTATATTATACCCGAAAACCCGTTTGACTT
>JAIUZE010046774.1:0-16244 GCA_022085475.1 Heliosperma pusillum
GAACCCTAAACTTAAATTACTTGACCGTGAAATAATCAATGAGAGATGGGTAGACTTAAGGACCTAAGGTGGTAGTCTTTGGTGTACTTGATGTTTGTTAGGTTCTAACTTGTTTGTTGATTGTGTTGAGTGATGTTATGTTTGTTTGTATCTCCCGTCTTAAGGTGGATCAATGTGTTACCTAGAAAAGTATCCTTTACCGAAGATTGAAGATTGACAAGCCTAATTGAAGTGTATTTCTTCCTCATCTATGATTTCTCTCGTCCTTCTTGTATTATGCTCTCTTCCTTCTATCTTGGTGCTTCTTTCTCTTCCAACTTGTTTGCCTCTTGGAAATTACTCTTGATAGTTTCCTCCATTTTACCATTGGTATCCTTACCTTCCGCTTGTAACATTTTTGTGGATGCTATACCCATTTGTTTGTGGTATATTATGCTTGGTCGGAAGAACTTTGAACTTTGTGGACTATTAGGGTTTGTTAGAATGAATTTGTGATTTGAGGAAAATGGTATAGATCTAATTTCACCCTATGGTGGTGAGAGTTGGTATCCTTGAGGAAAGTGTGGTAAGGTATGTTTAATGATTTTAATGCTTGATGCTTGCCATGACTAATGTGTAGATAGTTCATGGTATTTGATGGTGTAAGGTTGAATGAGTTGGCTAGGACTTCTTAACCCATTAGTGATTTAATCTTTTGAACTTAGGAGTTTAGTAATATTAGAGTGTCTTGAGGATCATATCTAAATTGGAGCTAGTTGTTCTAAGTGAGAATATTTGGATGATACCTTGAGGTGTAAAACGCTTTTGAGACTAAGTGACTTTTTTGTGGATTCTAGTGTATGTGTTAGAATATACGCTTGGTGGAAAAGTACTTGGCTATAATTCTTGGATTTAAAAATATGACCTTATATCATAGTATCGGAGACTTGGTTGAGGTAGTAAGTCGTCGTGATTGATTAAACCATGTTACTTAAGGATTATGGTCATGAGTGGAATCTGATTAGATTGGCTATGTCGGTGATGCCTTATGATGTTGATAATGACGTTCTGTTCGGTGTTCTATCTTGTGGGCCATAGGAGTTGAAAAAAGATTAGTATCGAGAATTCCTTATTAGTTCTTCGGTTTTGAAACCTTTGGGAGTGTGTCAAATTTTGGAGTTGAGAGAATGTTATTATGTTTAAGTTGCAATTCCGAAATTGGGATACCGTGTTATATGAAAGTATGGATGAATTGGGTTGTAATCGATTTTTTAAAACTAGGTGTACCTTACTCCGATGATTTGTGGTACGAGGGTCCCTTGTAAGAGACCTTTGTTATTGAGATGATTTGCTTTGCTATCGCCCTGAGTTTGAAAAGGGAATTTTGTGGATTAAACCTTAAACCTTTTTCTCGTTCCATTATCCCTTTCCATTTCCTTTCATGCAAGTTCTTACTAAGCCCGATTCCTAGGAAATTGTTTTCTCTTATCTCTTCCTTTGCTTGGCTACCTTCATAGCTATATCTATCCAATATCTAGCTTTTGGCTCCCTGCCTCTAGCGTTCCTCTAATTTTCGTCCGATCTTATCGCGTTCGTGTTTCCCTTGAAATCTCCTATCGTTTCCAATGTCATGGTGTCATAGTCTTTCCTCTGGTGAGATGATTAGGTTGTTAGATAGCTTCGTGTTGATTTTGATCATGAATAGGATTGGGATTTAAACCTTATAATGAATCTGTTGGTGGTATTGTACTCTCTTGGTGGCTTCATTTATTGAGCTTGCTAGTGTAGTGCTATTTTGAGAATCAAGTTGAGCGAGATGATATTCGTTGTTGTTGAGTATTATATCGGTTGCTTGGGATGTCATTTGGGAATTTGATGTCTCTAATTGGTGGATTCTAAAAGAGACTTTGCTTTAGGGAAATTGAGTGGGTACCCAAAGTTTGAGGAGTATTGTCATAAATGAAAATCGATTCATTTTGAGTTTTAGATGAACTAGATGATTTGAATAGTTGTCTGAGTGCCAAGTGGTTGGTCATTTGTGGTTTGGAATTAGTAATTCTCTTTTATTCTTAAGGAACCATAGTTTGCTAATGTGACTATTTATATTTGAGGCTTCGAGCGTAGTAATGATTGAATTAAGGATGTTATGGCGTATTAAAGAATCCTTATAACCGATAATTGAATTGTGGATTTTCCCTTGTCGTGAGACTTTGGATGAGGCTAGTTGAATCTTAGATAATTATGTTTGTTGCTTTGATTGTGTTTTGACTTTCGAAGATGAGAAAGTTCATTGTAAATTTAGGATAATGAGTTTGAAGTAAATTGGATTAAAGGATTTCATGGTAAGTCTCTTTACCTTATGGTTGTTATCGATCATGTCCCCCTAGATATAAATGTTTTGTTGGTGGTTTCTAGTAAGAGTTTTGATGAAACTAAGAAGATTAGAGTACGTAATAAATCTTACATATGGATTGTTAGTTGTGGAGTCTACCGTGCCGATGGACTTTAGTGGATACTAAATGGATCTGAATAATTAGGTTATTGGCCTGAAATCTCGTGATTATGGAATATTTTTGTAGGATTTCTGATGATTGAAAATGATGAGTTGCGAATTGGGTAAATTGCATTCTCTTGAGGATTTGGTTTATTAGTAGAGTTAGTGATGTCGAATTCTTGTAGATCTTCTTGCCGACTTTATCTTGATCTTCCTATACCAAAGAGTTCGATTTGTTTCGTTTCTGCGTATTTTGTATATATTTTGTTACCCTGAATTGTGTGTGAATTGTGTGAGTCGCTCTATGTACGTGTAATGTCCTTAGTTATTTGATTTTATCTGTGATAACTTCAATTTCCATATTCTATTTCTATGTAAAATGTTACAACGTTTCAAAAGAAGTCTAAAGATGGTTTGTTACCCTCTTTTTGGAGAAAATGGATTTCTTTTGCTTTTATATTTGGATTTTGCGTTTGGTTGGATGTTTGCACTTGTTATTGGAGACGTCTGATAACTAGTCCTGCACTTACTAACGTTTGTTTTATTTTCGATTTCACTATTTCGACATTGACTTGATTTTTGATAGCTAGAGTTCTCGTTCGCGACGAGCACACTTGTGATTCGTAAATAAAGTTTCGCACTTATGAAAAATTTCCTTAAACCGTTTTTGAGAAGAACATCATTTCATAAATGTTTTTCCTTATAAAAGTTTTCGTATTAATTTTGAAAACCGACTCTTGTCCTTGATACTTGTGTTTTCTACTCTCAAGTTTCGAGGACGAAACTTTTTAAAAGGTGGGGTGATTGTAACACCCGCAAATGGACCCTATTTTTATAGTAAAAATATTTTACGGATACTTTTCAGTGAAATTTAGTTTTAATTTAGAATTTAATGTTCTGAGTCGAATTTAGAATTTCCGAGTTCGTATTTGGAATTTGCGCGAGATTCCATGTGAATCCCGTCTTAAGGCGACTTTGACTTTTTCTTGACTTTTCCTTATACATCTCATACTACCTCTTTAACCTATTTCATTACCCACAACTCAAACTTACTTCTTCCTTAAGAAAACCAAAGAAAACCTTGCCTCCATTTTGATCCAATCTTTGAATCGTCATATCTCATTCGTTTCTTGCTCAAATTCACGTAAGTTCGTCTTATTCTTCCCCTCTTAGCTTTCTCTATCCGTATTGGTAATAAAATTACCGTCTTTCTCAATTTTTAATTTATCCGTCTTTCTCAAAGGTGAATTATATTCATCTTTTATCATCTAATTGTAGGCGGTGACCTCCAAGACCCCGTTAAGGAATTCTATCTAGTTGAGGAAGGCTTAGAAATCGATTAAAGACGTGTAAAGGTAACCGTGAAGGGTTACTCGATATCATTTACGTATTTTAATGTGTTTTCTATGTTAGTAATCGTATTTGGAATAGGATAAGTATTCATAGAAATTGTGTTGATGATGATACTTGTTGTTTGTTGAGAATTGATATGAGAATTGATGATTTATGATAATAGTTGATGATGGTTGAGTTTAGAACAAATTGGAGTTGTCTTGACCCAAGTCACGGTCGTGAAACTCAAGTCACGAGCGTGAAATAGTGGCTAATCAATTACCCTTGCGTAACAGAGGGTTTCACGGGCGTGAAATACAAGTCACGGTCGTGACTTGTGCAGTTTCACTACACTGACCCCTTTTCGTAAAATGATCATATCTCCTTCGTTACGTGCTTGTTTTGGGCTTGTGACATCCCGTTGGAACCGTAAGAGGATAAGCTATCACCTCGACTTGGTAATTTCTGTATTGCATATCTAGAACTCTGTTATGACCGTTTGGGGGGAGTGGACCCTTGTTTTAGTTAGTTTTCCACAACTCTTGTTTTGGAGAGGTGATCTATGTTTTTATTCATTATGCTTCATAAACTTGTTCTAATGCTTATGTATCATGTATTGATTCATATTTATCATAGTTAAGTTTATATAATTCCCTAATCACATGTTTTGTGACGGTTTTTGGTATGTTCCACTTTGAGTCGGTTTTTACAAATGATACGGTTTGAGCATTATTTTGTCTTGTGCTTTGTACTCTCATTCCCTTGGCTACCTCCACGTTCGTAAGGCTGGAATGTCGGAACGCGGAGGTATCCTACTGCTTAATTGCATGTGTTAGTGGGCATACGACAACGTTGTTGGGAGGCGAACGCATTGCGCTGATCGACCCGGCCGTCAAATGTTGTGTACTTGCGAGGTGGTGTTATTTGCATGTAGCGTACCACTTGTTATGAGGCTTGTGCTCTTTTCCGCCTCTTTCGTGAATTGTTCTACCAAATTTGGGGTACTCGGCGTCTATGATTGACCGAGTCTTGGATGCGAAATGTTATCGCATGTCTGATAAGTGTTAATTTGTATGATTTTATCCCCTCATTTTAGCTCGATTTGATATGGTTTATCCACTTTAAGAAGTGATTTTATGAGCTAATCTCTCCTTTGCAGTATTTCTCGTGCTTTAATGTCGTTTGTAGGAATTGAGTCATTTCTACTTCAAATCCCGTCATTTGAAGGAAATATGAGCAAGGAGAAGCTAAGAAGGACGATTACGTGAGGTTAAGATGGTATGCTATAAAGATCTAGAGGTTCTGAGTCAAAGGAACAAGTTTCAAGTCATTCCGAGCTCATATGCACAAGTTGCGACGGTTTTGCTATTCGTCGACGAAAGTCGTCTCAAACCTCATGCTCCGACCCTTAACCCTTGGGAAAATGATCAAGCTCAAATAGGGGAGGAAATGAGACCCAAGAGGTGTTAGTTACGTCCCCGTTCCAATCTAAAGTCAATGGAGTCACGGTAGATCAAGTCACGTACCATGGGAAGATCAAACGAAAGTCAAAATTCTGAACAGACAACATCCCCGATCGGGGATCCATAAATCCGATCGGGTTTATTAGGTTCTATGCATATTCTCTCCATATACCTCTCTTTAATGCAAGGCTTAATGGCTTGTTTAATGGGCATGAATCCGGACGCATTTGGGCAGCCTCTCAACCCTATAAATAGCCTAGCATCACACACAACAAAACATGTACAAAACAAACACTTCTCTCTTTAGTTTAGTTTTTATTCTTTCTCTCATCTTTCTTAGTTTAGTTTAGTTTTAGTTTTCTCTAGTTTAGTTTAGTTCTAAGTTTTCTTCAATTGTAGTTGTTCTACTTGTAATTGGAATTCTAGTTTCCGGGTTTGCATTTCCTATTCAAGTTCTTATTCCATTTCAGTCTTTGCTCATCCTTTCCGGTAATCCTTATTCTTGTTTTTACATTATAGTTTCATTTTCTTTTAGTATTTCCTTTATCATGTTTACCATTCTTAGTTTTATAATCTTAGTTTCCCTTTCATTGTTAATCATGCATAAGTAATCTTTGTTCTAGGGGAAGGATTAACATGTCTGATTAATTTGTAAGTATAAATTTATTCCGGGTAGAATTGTTTTAGTTGTCTCTATTTCTTGTTTGATTATCATGATAGACTTTGTTTAATGGCCATAAACAATTGTTTGTACTTTTCAATTTCCGTCTCAAGGGCGAGAGTCGAGATGAAAATTAAAGGACTGGCAAGAATAGTTTAATAACCTAACCAGGCTGAGAGGACGTTAGGACCCATTAAAAAGTCGGTACGAATCCGAGAGGAATATACCATTTAAAGACTTGGACAACTATGATTTTTCTAAACCCGAAATCAACTTTGCTTTTAAATTGATTAGCATGTGAACCCCGATCCCTAGATCCTTTTCTTTATTGTATTGTTATCATAGCATTTATTAATTAGTGACAACATTTGCCAATCGTACAAGGTAGAGTTCTAACCATAACTATTCACAAGTATCTCCCGTCTCCCCGAGATCGACCCCTTACTTCCCTAATTACATTAATTTGTTGTTAGCCTAGTCTGGGTTATTTATCTTTGATTAGGGTACGCGAAAACCCGTGTCAATGTTCGAATCGAAAATGGTATATTTCCGAGAACTGCATGTTTTAGACTAGGAGGACCGGGATTATTAGCAATTTCGTCGTCTCCAAGGAGGAAATTAGTCCACATATACGAAATGTGATCGTGTATGCGTTCAGGGAAATGTTTATCTCGTGGATGCCTTTTCATCATACTTGCCATGTACACGGTGCTAGTGCGTTTCATTTACCGTGAGAGATGTCGTCTTTGTGTCGTTGTGTTTGGATGCGTGATTACATGATTGTTATTCATGATCATTGCATGACTTGGCATGTTTTGTTTGTCGAGTCCATGATTGTTTATTCATGATCATTGCATGACTTGGCATGGTTTGTTTGTCGAGTCTCAATCTTATCAAACTTATACCGCTAACGGTGAGATGTAAGCCCTAGTGAGCGTATTCGGTTGCCTAAGAGTGTCTTCCCTTCCCGAGTCTATGTAACAACCCGTAATTTGAAAGACCGAAATTATATTTGAAAAATAATAAATTTAATTTATTTTAATTTATTACGATTTATTTGAATTTATGATAATTTAATATAATTATTTTGAATTTATTCGGAATTAAAGAATTGGTTTTACGGTTTAAACCCGAACTTCATTTAACTATTCTCGAGACAACTTAAGTCCCGAAACAAACCCGAAACCCGACTCCTACTCATGCCACACGGCCCCAAGGCACCTTTTTCCTCATTTTAGGGCTTTTGATTCATTCGATTAAACTAATACAAATATCTAAGATATTTGTAACTTTATCGATCTGTCAATTTAAATTCCGCAACAAATCGCTTAAAAACAAACCCGATTTCTACTCTCCCACACGGCTCTTCCTCTCTTCTCTTAGGATTAGATATTTTCCTTTCTTTTGATTAAACTAACATAATATCTAAATAATATCTAGATATTTGATTAAACTAAAATAATATCTAATAATATCTAAATATTTCCATAATATATTTATAAAACCCGAGTCAATCCCGTAACAACAAGTTCAAAACCCGACTCCCGTAATTCCCTATATTTACACGGCCCAACTCCCCTCTTACTCACTACTTATCTTTTCATTTTACATTAAATCAACTTAATATCTAATTAATACCTTCTTTAATATAATCATAATCGTTCTTCGTGTTCTTGATCGTTCTTGATCGTTCTTGAGCAAAATCGTCACAAAACCTTCGTTACTTGGCCAAATCCGTCCTAACTTATATTGCTAGAGTCTCCTCTCCGCTCTTCATCTCCATGTACGTTTTATTTTCAATTCCGACAAAATCGTTTTCAACACTTTAATTGTTGAAATCAAGTTTTAATTCTAATAATGTTATTTTTGTCATTTCTTATAGGAGAAGATTATGAAGACGAGTTTGGTGACTCGTATATTTTAGAAGAATATTAGTAGACGGGTTTTTAGTTCTTATTTTGGTGCTACTTGATTTTGTGCTAGCTAAGGTAACGATTCCGAGTTACTCGACGAATTAATGTTACATACTTTTACTTTAGTTGTTGTTATTGTTATTTACGGTTTTAAGTAGTAACATGTTAGGTTGTTATTATTATTATGTAGTATGAATTTTTAACATATTTAGTGTTTTTGACATGTTGGATGATTTGTTCATAATCATGATTTTTGTATGAATGATGGTTGAATTGGTTGTTAAAATGGATGGTTGTTAATTAAAACATGTTAGAAATAATTTGGGGTTGTTCTATGGTGGTGGCCGTGTGAGGTGGCCAAGAACCAGACCCGGTCCAGGCCGGTTCAGGCCCGGTCTGGGTTGGTCCGTGAGTTGGCTTTTGGGTCGTGTCGATACTTGATTGTTTTGTTGTTGTTTTGACGGGTTTTAAATATGTTAAGCATGCGGGAAATTTTAAGAAAACGGTTTTAGAAATGGTGGACCAAAACCGGCCCAAACCAGGCCGTGGGCCCAGTCCAGGCCCGGTTCAATCCGGTCCAGCCCATGACCCGTGAGTCCCTTTGGACTTGTGACGGTTTTTGAGTTTATCGTTATTATTATATTATGTTTTGTAATATTTAGCAAGTGGGAAATTTTAATAAGTAAATTATTTAATTAACGGTTTTCATATTATTATTATTTCTCACATGTTTAGAAATTATAGCATGAGATTATAGTTTAATTTGATATCCTTTAAGTCAAGCGGGTTTTCGTAAGAATTACTAATTCACATGTTAGAAATTAGAATAAAATAGCATGAAATGAATATGATGATTTTATGTTCAAGTCTATATGGTAGAGACTCTGTTTCTAGCCGATTTGACCAAACGGTTTTGGTCAAACTAAGATCTAGTCAGCCCCGTTTTGACTGATGACCCGTCGCGGGACTCGGGTCGAGGATTTGTCTTCAGGTAAGGTTTTATTTAATGAATGAATGAATGAGCCTTAGTATATATGAGGCGATATGATATTTGAATATGATTTATGTGCAATTAGTCACATGATAGGAAGTTTTCCCGTGACTGTTTGATTATATGGTTGGTGTCGTGTTGACTAAGTACCCCTAGAGAATTATGAGTATATGGCGTCTTGACCATTCTAATTCTAAATGAGTATCTTTGACCATGACATTGATAGGCCCGTACTATCTTTAACGAGTATATAGTTCACTGCTTGATAGCTTTTGTGTCCCGGCCTGGGGGGCTTATCTCCAAGTCGGGGCATGGCATCCTAAGAGTTCCGCTTTGGGAAGGGAGCCAGCTTAAGTACTAGCCATCTCTGCTTAGGGGGTCGCCTATTAGAGTTTCTCATAGACGGTTATGTCATGGGACGGGGAACGGAATAGCTGTTGTCGCTAGGTCTGATCAGTCTAGGACTAGGATGTTTTCCTACCTTGTGGTATAGCCTCGAGTTCCAGAAGTCGACTATTGACTGTCCTGAGAACTTATGCCTGTTTGTCTAGACTATTGGTCTTTTCATGTTTTGATATTCTATGAATCTTAGAAGGTGAGATGGCAAGCCGGCTAAGGTTGATAGAGTTTGGATTACCGGTTGTTAACTGATTCACATGATATCTTGTATGATTAGGGTTGAGTGTATCAGGGCCATGTTTTAAATGTAACCTCTGAGCTAGAATACCAGCTTCCCTACCTCGTGGTATAGTTTGTTTACCGATTCACATGATAGCTGGCATGAGTAGCTTATTCTTCATATGCTAGGTTATATGTTAGTTATTTGATTCATAACATGAAAAGCATATCGTATATGTTAAGGTTTTGTATTTTCCATATACATCTCTTTTATGTTATTCATGTTTTATTAAACTCGACATTTCGTGGCTGGGAGAACTCGGAGTTACTCCCACTGACTGTGGCTTCCGTGTTTATATTTAATGCGGTTGGCAGGTTTGTGATGCATACATTGGGTACATTGACGAGCTAGCGAGCGAAGTATTTACCTTGGACCTATATTCGGTTCTTAGGATTGTATATATTATACATTCTTTTATTTCAGTATTTATACGGGGAATATGTCTCCCGTTTCAGATACTTTTTATGTATTATATTAATTCCTTTTGTTATGAACTTTTTATTTATGACACCTTCGTTTTGTGTTCTCATCTTTTATTTAGTTAAATTATTTTTTTTCTTTCCGCAAATTTGAGGGTGTCACAGTGATCTTTTCCCCTTTCACATCTATACAAGCTCCAACCGTGTTTAGGAAGAGCCTTCCTAATATAATATAGTCATTCCTTTCCTTCTTTGAATATATGACATAGAAATCGACGGGAACGAGGAAGTACCCAATCCGTATTGGGACATATTCCACAATTCCTGCGGGAGTATGCATAGATCCGTCGGCTAGTTGAAGACTAGTACTTGTGAATTTCATTTGTATGGGGCAATGGTCATGATAGAAATCAAAAGGCATGACGCTAATAGCGGCTCCTAAATCACACAATGCGCCTTTGACCTTATGAAAACACATTGTGAAAGAGATGTTGAAACAACCTGGGTCCTTAAGTTTGGAAGGAATGAGAATCTTCCCTTCTTCAAGGGTAGGTTCCTTGCGAGAGTCTTTGGTTGCTTCGTTTTTCCTAGATGCACTACTACAAAAACAGGCTATGACAACGGTTAAAAACCGTTGTAATATTAAAAAGCGGACGTTGTTAAAGCCTCCGTTGTTAAAGGTTTTAACAACGGTTCCGATTTAATGAAATTACCGTTGTGAATAGTTTTAACAACGGTACAAAGTCGTTGTTATTAATAGATAATTGTTCTTAAAACGTGTGAATAATTATGGTGGGAAAGATACGAAAACGGTTCTCTTAAATAAAACCGTTGTTAAAGATATGATTAGTTTTGGTGGGAAATATTATAACAACGCTATTGTTTTTTAAACCCGTTGTGAATATAGTTAATTACAACGGAGTATATTAAACAAGCTGTTGTGGAAAGCTTTAAAAACAACAGGTATATCAGAGTACACCGTTGTTAAAACGTGTGAATAGTTTTAGTGGGAAATATGTAACAACGGTCTGTTTACTAAAACCGTTGTTAAAGGCCGATTAGTTTTTGTTGCGGAAAGATTATAACAACGCTTTAATATTTCAAACCCGTTGTGAATATTGTTAATTACAACGGAATATAATAAAGAAGCCGTTGTGGAAAGTTTTTGTAACAACAAGTATTTTAGAATACACCGTTGTTAAAGGTATGATAAGTTTTGGTGGTAAATATATTACAACGCTTTTAATGAATTTTGAAAACCCGTTGTTATTATTTTTATTATTGTTTTTGAAAAAATTGTAATTTGTTCCCCTGCCAGTGAAAATCCTGCATAAATCAGCAGTAGTAGCAGCACGCATAAACCACTTTCAGCAGCAGCAAAATGATATATCTATATATAAATCAGAGCAATTCATGTACAGCAGCAGCAAAATGATATATACAACCAAAATGATCTCCTTCAGAGCAATTCATTCTTACAATTTGCTCTAATGACTTCTACAAATTAAAGTTCCCTATCTGCTTCCAAAATAATCTAAGTTTCATTTATTCTTTCTTACCATAATGTTCAAGGAGGTATTTGCCCCACAAGTCCCTTACCTCGTCTATATTGTGCTTAGTGTACTCAGGGACATGTGGCGTGTTGAGTAAATACTGCGGATAAAACAAATAAAAGACATTGATCAGTAGGGTAACAACAGTATAGGCATACATAATTAGCAACATCGATCATATATATATAGCAGAAAAGATATCAGCTCTAATGAAAAAAAGTAAATAATAGCTACATTAAACTACTAACTCTTTCTGGAATGTTGATATATCTTCGCCTAATAATCTCCAACATGAAATGACAAACGTAGTATCCACATTGTATGCTATCCGGATGTTTAGGGACCTATTATTACATAATAAACGAAGAGACGAGAAGGCAATTACCAATTAGTTTAATGCGTAATTAAAAAAGACAGATGTATATGCGTAATTAGTTTAATGCACTTAATTATTAAGGTATTGTATTTGCGCGTACATACCCTTGTTATCGTAATAAAAGTAGGGCCATCATCAGAATATTTTGTCGGTTGATCGCCGGTTGCTCTTTTCTTCTCAAAGGCCCTTTAAAAAAGGAAAGAGGCCGAAAGTCACATAAACTTACTTAATAATAATAAATGAAACTTAATATTATGTGCCAAATCATCAGTATTATAAACTTACTTAATAATCAACTTCTTAAAGGTCTCGGATGGTTGTCTATGCAAAGAGTCCAACCAAAATACTTTCTTCTTGGTCGGATTGATCGCTGCTAGCACCCAATGTCTCCAAGATCGAGAGACACATCATTATTAACAAGCACAACATGCATCATAACCAAACATATAAAAATGCAATTGTATTTGGAATCGTAATATTAATTATATATTACCCGACTTCATTATAAGGGGCAAAAATGAGCTTATTGTTTTTCGCCAATTCCGCAGCAATATAATCTACACGTTGTTCATACGAAAACATCCCGATATGCATAGATAAAACATTTGGGCACATGAATCCGTATTGATCAAATGGATTATTGGTCTCAGGGATCACAACCGAGTTCAACTACCTACATGACGGTTTTAATTCCGATATTAAAAACACTATATCTTAGTCAGAATATTAGAATACTGCATGATTTAATTTATTAAGAAACTTAATTCATCCAAACATATAGGTGTTGGACATCAATCTCGTCAAGGCCAGCCCAAATGGCTAGAATTTCCCATGACAGAATTGCTTGACGTTCTACCCCTACAATATCATCCTCGAGCGAAATAATTATTAATTTCTCGCTTGTTATGCGATCACCAGCCTCCTTATAAAGGTCCATCATCGTCATTGTTCGTACTTTTTCCATGTAAACGTTCCCATGATATTTAGTACGGGATAGACTCCTGACCTCTTTCAGCTTGGGGAAATGATGCGGTGTGCTACCTTTCACAACCTACATGTGGCTAACTAAATTAAGTTGCTCTTTCAATGATGAGGCGATAGTAGAACTTAAAATATAAAGAGAGTTGATTAAATACCTCATCAAGTTGTTGTTTTGACAAGGTAGTAGAAAGATTATTGTCTATCGAGTTAGACTTATCCATGTTTTTTGTTACCTAGAAAACAAAAATATAACATATAAATTTCACTATTTATGAAGGTGATGAACAAAGACAAAAGGCTGGTTAAATTAGATGTATTTTTCTAACCCCGGCTACATTCTGTGGAATTTTTTGATCACGAGGCAGGAAAATGTGGATATTAGGGCATTGGACAAAATAGTTAACCGCATCTGCCAGAATTAGAAGTTCGTCACAGACTGGGACGGTCAGTTTACGGGTTCCACAGCCCTTCGCGACTACCGTTATCTCCACTTTTGCATGATTCGGCAAGAGTGGTACGCCATGAACCAAGATGGTTTCCGCTGAGTCATTGGGCTTTGGGTATATGATGAAACCCCGGGCAACACGAACCACATCCTTGGATGAAGGGTCGGTGAGCATAACTACCCGCTTGTTGTTGGCCTGAAGATTACACATTATTTACTAAATACCAAAATATAATAGATATCATAAATGATCTATATTGAGTATATAATGTAAAGTTAGTTACAAGTATTTATTGTTGGTGGGTAGGCTATTATACTTGAACATGTCCAGACCAGATTTAGCACTGACAGCATATACTAACTTCTTATATTCTACATACCTCATTATTGTCACCCGTCTTCTCAGCCGGTCCTCAAGTTGCGTCCCCTTTTCAGAGTTATTTACCTTATAAAATTAATTAACCAATCAAAGGCATGGCTGCTGGAAAGAACAAATGCAGAGGTTCAAAATGGTTAAGTCGTATTTACCTTATCGGCTTGAGGGATCAAAACCTCAGCAGCATTAGGTACCTCACCCGTCTCCTCAAGTTGCGTCCCCTTTTCCGACTCATTTACCTAATAAAATAAACCAATCAAAGGCATGGCTGCTGGAAAGAACAAATGCAGAAAAAAAAAAAGTCATATTTACCTTATCGGCTTGAGGTATTAAAACCTCGACAGCAGTAGGTACCTCACCCATCTTCTCAGCGACTCCTCATGTATTGGCAAGGTAGTAGTGTCTGCCTCTTGACAAATCTGTTGCACTACCTCACCCTTTTTAATGACATCCTCCATCATCTTCAATTCTTCTTCGGAAGGCTTGCTTCCAGAATTCATCTTCAGTATCACGGAGGCCAATAACTGAACCTGCACGCCCAAAATGTAGAATCAGCATTTTGTTAAAACAATTACATGTGAATTTTAAATGACAATAACAAATGGTACCATGTCAGCCTTCCCCTTGTTTTTCTTCTTCTTGTTCGAGCTTGTTGTCCCATAATATTTCGTGACTCCGACATGTAATGGGACTCCCCTCAATCGACCTGGATGCTCGGGACGGTCGATCGCTCTAGCAAGAACGTCGTCACGACAACTCGGAAAGAATTTCCCTTCCGCAACCTCCTTCAGAACATTCTCCTATAATATATTAAATAAACTTAATTTTATTTTTGTTACTAAAATAAATAGATAGTTAGACATACAAGAATTGAACAATAAAGTTATTAAAAACCCGTTGTAACAACCCGTAATTTTGAAAGACCGAAATTATATTTGAAAAATAATAAATTTAATTTATTTTAATTTATTAAGATTTATTTGAATTTATGATAATTTAATATAATTATTTTGAATTTATTTGGAATTAAAGAATAGGTTTTACGATTTAACCCCGAACGTCATTTAACTATTCCCGAGTCAACTTAAGTCCCGAAACAAACCCGAAACCCGACTCCTGCATGAGTCACACGCCCAAAATCACCTTTGTCCATCATATTAGATCTTTTGATTAAACTAATAATAATATCTAAGATATTTGTAACTTTATCAATCTGTCAGTTTAAATTACGCAAATCGCTTAAAAACAGACCCGATTACTCCTTCATCCACACGCCTCTTTTCCCCCTCTTAGGATTAGATATTTTCTTTCTTTTGATTAAGATAACATAATATCTAAATAATATCTAGATATTTGATTAAACAAATATAATATCTAATAATATCTAAATATTTACCATAATATATTTATAAAACCCGAGTCAATCCCGTAACAACAAGTTCAAAACCCGACTCCCGTAATCCTCTATATTTACACGGCCCAACTCTCCACTCTTACTCACTACTTATCTTTTCATTTTACATTAAATCAACTTAATATCTAATTAATACCTTCTTTAATATAATCATAATCGTTCTTCGTGTTCTTGATCGTTCTTGATCGTTCTTGAGCAAAATCGTCACAAAACCTTCGTTACTTGGTCAAATCCGTCCTAACTTATATTTCTAGAGTCTCCTCTCCGCTCTTCATCTCCATGTACGTTTTATTTTCAATTCCGACAAAATCGTTTTCAACACTTTAATTGTTGAAATCAAGTTTTAATTCTAATAAAGTTATTTTTGTCATTTCTTATAGGAGAAGATTATGAAGACGAGTTTGGTAACTCGTATATTTTAGAAGAAGATTAGTAGACGGGTTTTTAGTTCTTATTTTGGTGCTACTTGATTTTGTGCTAGCTAAGGTAACGATTCCGAGTTACTCGACGAATTAATGTTACATACCTTTTGTTTTTGTTTATATTATTGTTATTTACGGTTTTAAGTAGTAACATGATAAGTAGTTATTATTATTATGTTGTATGAATTTATAACATGTTTAGTGTTCTTGACATATTTGGATGATTTGTTCATAATCATGATTTTTGTATGAATGATGGTTGAATTGGTTGTTAAAAATGGATGTTGTTAATAAAAATCATGTTAGAATTAATTTGGAGTGGTGGTTGGTTTGGCCGTGAGAAGTGGCCGTGTAAGATGGCTGGAAAACCGACCCAAACCAGGCCGGTTCAGGCCCGGTCCAGGCCGGTCTGGATTGGTCCGTGGTTGGTCCTTTGGGTTTGTGTCGATAGTTGATTGTTTTGTTGTTGTTTTGACGGTTTTTAAATATGTTAAGCATGCGGGAAAATATTAAGAAACGGTTTTAGAAAAGTCGACCAAAACAGCCCAACTAGGCCCGGTTCTTTCTCGGCCCAAAACAGCCCGTGGGTCCCTCCTTGGACTTGTGACGGTTTTTGAGTTTATTGTTATTTTATCGTGTTTTGTAATATTTAGCAAGTGGGAAATTTTAATAAGTAAAATATTTAATTAAAAAGGTTTTTCATAAAATTATTATTTCTCACCTGTTAGAAATTATAATACGAGATT
>JAIUZE010046776.1:0-41062 GCA_022085475.1 Heliosperma pusillum
CCCGAGAACCTTCAACATAAATTGAATCCTTTTATTTCCAATTCTCATAATTCATTTCTAATAACTATCAACAATCAATATTCATCATCAACAATCATCAAATAACAACAATCATCATCCATAACATGATTCCTAAACTTAATAATCGTATTCTAATACGATTTCTAGCATATAAGCATGTAAAACACGTAAATGATATCGAGTAACCCTTCACCGTTACCTTTTCGCGTCTTTAATCGATTACTAAGCCTTCCTATTAGTCTCCACCTACAATTAGGTAATAAAAGATGAATATACTTCACCTTGAGAGAGACGGATAATTAAAAAAGCGAGAAAGACGGTAATTTTATTACCAAAACGGATAGAGGAAGGTAAGAGGGGAAGAATGAGACGAACTTACGCGAATTTGAGCGAGAAATGAAGGAGTAGTGACGATTTGAAGACGGATCAAAAATGGAGGCAAGGTTTCTTTGGTTTCTTAGACAAGAAGGAAGGAAATGAATTGTGAGGAAAAATTAGGTTAAAGGGAGTATATGAAGGAAAAAGTCAACGAAAGTCAAAGACGGTTCAAAAGTCAAGAAAAGTCAAAGACGGCTCAAAAGTCAAGAAAAGTCAAAGACGGCTCAAAAGTCAAGAAAAGTCAAAGACGGCTAAAAAGTCAAGAAAAGTCAAAGACGGCTCAAAAGTCAAGAAAAGTCAAAGACGACTTAAAAGTCAAGAAAAGTCAAACTCGCCTTAAGACGGGTTTCTCATGGAATCTCGCGGAAATTCCAAATACGAACTCGGAAATTCTAAATTCGACTCGGAACATAAAATTCTAAATTAAAACTTAAATTTGCTGAAAGGTATCCGTAAAATATTTTCACTAGAAAAATAGGGTACATTTCCGGGTGTTACAATGAGCTTGAGGATAACTAAAAATCATTTTCAAAACTTTTTTTTTTTCAAAAGCAATCAAAGTGAACTAGGCCTAAACTCAAACAAAAATCAAAATCAATCCTAGACACCGTCCCCGGCAACGACGCCATTTTGACGCGGGGTTAGTCGCGTACCCCACGGTCAAACAAAACTTATAATGCTCAATACCAAACTAATGAATGTAGTAGGGTAAGGAGGTCGAACCCAAAGGACGGTTAGGATTGGCTTTCGATTATTGTTTTTATCTAGTCTAGTTCGGACGAAGGTGGGAGGTTCAAATGCTAAAGACGAGCTAGATGTAATAACTAAAGCTAGCAATGAAGCAAGAAAAGATTAAACAAGGATTAAAAAAGACTAAGGTGAATGGGTTTATTAATATAGGTATAGGTCGATTATGACAAGGGTTAAAACTAGTCTAATGGTGAGTCTAGATATGTCTCCACCTCTCGGTGCAAGACGATCTCTAGGCAAGTCTCCACCTCTCGGTGTGAGACGAGCCCTAGCCCAAGGATTGGTCGGGATCTCGCCCTAACCCAAGGATTGGTCGGGATCTCGCCCTAACCTCCCCTTAAACATTCAAAATGCACACAAACACGTTACAAGTCGAGCTCTCGCTCAAAGTAGTAATTAAACACGGGAAAAACTCAAACTACTCATTTAAGCATTTCTACAAACACCTTGTGTGCACAAGATAAATAGACTACCAAAAGACTCAATCTTTATGCCCAATTACCATAATCAAATTATAAACCTACACTAACTCCCCCATCTACCTTAGTAATACACTACCCACTCATATTAATAAGGAAAATCATTAAAGATGAAAACTTGGATACAAAACTAGCAAAATAAGACATATTAAACATGTAAACTAATTAGACAAGCATGAAAAATTAATTAAATGACAAGTAAATGAAAATAAATATGAAAATAAAGAGGAAAGATTGAATCTTTACCGATTAACAAAGACGAGACGGAAAGGATACGAACTTGAATAAAAACCCGATCTTTCAATCTTATCTTCATACAAAATCCGAGTGAAGTAAACTATTACAAAATTTGGGGAATAATTAAAGGAAGAATTTAAACTAAGAAAATCTAATTTAATGAGACGGGTTTTTCTTCTACTGAGACGGTCTACATGTTTCTCAAAAAATATCTAACTAGTCTAAAACTAAAAATAATTAAAATGGGTGGTCTCCTTTTGTATTTGTTTTTGTTGGCTTTTCTGTACGTCTCCCACACCTTCTCCCTGCTTTTCTTTCTTCCTTCTTTCTTCGGCTTTCTTTCACGTGGATTTTCTTTTCTTTTTCTTTTTTTGTCCTTTTCTTCTTCTTTTTCTTTTTCCTTTTCTTTTATTTATCCTTTCTTTTCTCCTTCTTTATTTGTTTTGTGACGGTTTCTCGATTCTCATCCCGTCTCGTCCTTTCCTTGACATATTTCCTATAAATTGGGACGGAATTAAATAATATGAGAGTACACGGGATAAGGGCCAAAATACGATAAAACCGACGCTAAACTAAACTAATTACGCCGAGACATAAGAGAATAAAGAGGGAAAACGGTCTAAAATAATCGTATATCAGAAGACCGAATTGTCGCCATGGAAACTAGACTTCCTCCTCTATACATTCCCCACAGTGTGCATGGTGACTTCCCATCTTTTGTGGGACAACCAGAAGTCAGTCCCAAGCCGGTTCCTACTGAAGCTTAAAATACTTGGAGGACAAACTAATGTATCTCAAGGGAGATGACATCTATAGGGAGAATAATCGCGAGTATGAAGCAGTGAACGCAAAATTGCCAACCAACTTCAACATGAATGACATCCCAAAGTTTAAGGGGCAAAAGAACCCTTTGAATCTCAATCAAGTCAATAAGCGCACTCTAGAGGTTCTTACCCAAAATGAGAAAGAAGGATTCACCGACTTCCTTAATAAGCGAAGGAAAACTAGCACACAGCTTGTGGAACAATCAGATGAAGCTACTCTTGTAGAGAAATTCGTGAACATCCGGAGACCCGTTTATGCAAATCATCTGAGATACCAAAATATAAGGTCTTCCAATGACTTGACTGTGTTGAGAATAACAAGTGAAAACGATATCCGAAAAGAACTCTTGTCCAATACGATAGGTCGCGGGTACCAAGGCTCAACGAGTCATTCTTATGACTCCACAAACAAACCCGATGAGGTCGAATCTGTCGAACCATCCAAGAAGAGAAACCCTCAAAAGAAAATTCACCTACCTTGGCGACACATATTCCAATGTCTTGGCAAGATTGATACAACAAGGTAAAATTCGACCTATAGGACCTACACCTGAACCGGAAAAGAAAGGTAGGCTCTGGGATGGAGACACTTAATGCGAATATCATAGAGGCAAAGGACACGATACAGAGCAATGCTACAAGTTGAAACATGGTATTCAAGATATGATTGAGGACGGTCGTCTACCCATCCCTCATGGGAGCAAGCCTAACAATCCTTTTGAAGTTGTAACAAATAGATATGAAGAATCCATCTTGGATTGTTCACACCTCATCTCCCCAGTCGAAGCAGAAATCCACATGTTCAAGAAAGAACCAGAAGACAACAAATTCCGATCAGAATCGGAGTCGAAGTCAGAGTCTGAGTTTGAAGTCTCTAGAGGGTATTCTCCTCTTGTCACCCTATCCCTTTACTTCTCTTATCTCAGTGTCAAATAGTAACATAGCTTGGGGTATGTCTTAGCAGCCGCTTTTATTAATTTTTTTTTAGCATTTACTAATAAATAGGACCATCCTAGTCCTCTTTGAGTTACAAATGAACACATGTACTTTTTGCTAGTCACTTGTTCTACTTTTTACACTTAACTAATAAAATACACTTTAAATACTTTAGGTCGTATCTCTTTAGTGTAGATCATTCATCTCTTAGAATAAGCAAGTTCAAATCAAACCAACAAATCCAACCAATCCAACAAAGTGTCAGCAGACCAAAAACGGTCCAACGATGACTCCCACACAAAAACAGTCCAACAACGACTTTCAGTCCAACGACAACTTTAAACCCCAAAAAAAGCCCAACAAAAGTCTCGAGCATTTTCAAAAACGCATGAGACAAAAACAAAAATAATCTCTCCAGTCAAAAAGATCCCAAACGAAACAAAATCTCTCAAGTAGTCATCTTTTCACAAATTTCAGACGAATCGACTCACAGTTGCCTTGTCTCCATGCCTTTCGGAACGATCCTTTCATTCATCTAGGTGAGTGAGAAAGATAACACATATCTCCGCTGTTTTCTAACACCATAGTGTAGATACCTCGAATCTACACCTTCCGCCAACCACCCAGTGATGATTGGGCCGCATGTTTGGTACATCGAAACGATTTCTGACAATTCGTAAGTTTATCGTCAAGTGATAGCTCAAACATTTGTATGTACCCCTTGATCATTATCTACGTGCCAATACGGTCCGTTTTACAGTCTTTAAAGTCATTTTAGAGTCCTAGTCAAAAACCACTTCATTTTCTATAAACCGTCTTTTAAAACCGTGTCTAAACGCTCGAGAATATTCCGGATATTTAATGTTTCAAAACTTATCTTTCTTCGTAAAACATATTTATATTTTATTTAGAAAATAATTCTAAATCTACCGCAACTCCCATAAAGAAAAGTAGAAATCTTTCTTTCAAAGTAGGAAACTGCTCGAGAAATGACGCAGCAGGAGCTGCGCCTCTTCCAAGAGTCGTAGTGCCTACTGCGCCTCTTCCCCAGCTCTGTTTTCATTTTCCAGAATATTTTCTAAATTTCTTTCCGTGTTCTAGTTATTCCAAAACTCTTCGAATTTCTCCCTATATAAGGAGAGGTTCGTGCACACTTTCAAGGCACGCGATTGTTCCGCCCCTTCTTTCTCTCTCTTTGCATTCTAGACCTTGCTCTAAGCATTTTTGACAACTACGTGCTTGATCTATCGACCACGTAAGCTCATATCCTTCTGGGTACTTGTCATGTTATTGCATTGACATACCAATTTGACCAACTTAACAATAATCAATTTTAATCAACTTAATTAATCGATCGTTCCTCTTACGAGGGCAATTTTTTACATTCGAGTCGAGGTGTCGCTAAAACGTAACTTTAGTTTATATCTCGTTTCGTCAACATGTAAGTATGAGGGTGTTCAATCCCATCTTTTTATTGTACTTTATTTCATCTAATGTAATATTAATGTTGGATTTATGTTAAAATCGTTTTCAAACCTTTTCTTTAGTCTTTTAATTTTCTTATTACATACTCCGTATTATTTAATTTGTTTGACTAAAATCCCTAATAATCGATATTAGTGGGTTTTTGTCATCCATCAAATTTTGTCTTTAGAGGTTAGATTTGTTCATACCAAATCTCTAGATTCGCCTTTGATATAACTAGTGTAATTAACATGACTTAAATCACTTAAATTCGACTTATAGATCTTTAATAAACCGTAAATACCAATAAAATATTAACTGATTGTGATTCTTGCTTCACCGCTAGAACCCAGCTCAGGAACAAACGCACAGAGTGTTGCGCCTCTTCCAGAGTACGCACCTCCTACTGCGCATGTTCCGGGCTGGTTTCTGTCTTTGATCTTCCAAGTTCGCTCCGACGTAGTTTAATGAGGTAATAATCTGACTATTATTCGTATTATCGCTGCTAATCTGATTCGTTTTAGTTTTATTAATTCTTTTCTTTATTTCAATTAATCTTTCAACCATATTTCCGACATAGACCCTGTATCCTTTGTAATCAATTGTAATATTTCTTTTATAGTTTTATTTAATCATTTCATTGTATGATCCTTTGTATGATTTAATTGCTTTCTCACATGCCAATCAACCTTAAATCCAACTTGACACAATTGAATGCTAAACTACATGTTCACCGACATAGTCTAAGATCACATTTTAGGATTAAAACGTGGATGTTGCATTGCATGCATATAACCAACAACACATCGATAACAGAAGAGTTGCTCTAATCATTAGTAGAGGCCGCTATCAAGGCGGGTGGGATTAGGTGTTTGATCAAAAGAACATCCTAATACGTACCATCACCCCTTACTCCAGATCTATGTGAACATCCGTGTTCATTGGCATCCAAAAGAGTCATTCTAGACATAGAATGCTAAGGGTAATGAGTTCTTGGTGTTCATGTCATTAATTTATGTCTTGACATGGCATAAAGTATTCGAACGGTTCTAACTTCCCACAAAAATTGGTGGCGACTCCACAAATGCGTGTTTTCACGCTTGTCCCTTGTTTTTCCATCCGTGGTATCTCGTGCACCACAATTTGGAAATGATCGCGAAACCCGTGTATCACAGTTTGACGACTCGGCTGGGGATAATACACTAACGTGTACCCAGGGTGAAACTTGAACAAGTTTAAGGAATATAATGTATGAGACAATTGTCGGTTTTTATTACTCGACCTTTCTAGGTCGTTTTACTCGGCCTTCCTAGGCCTAACCCAACCCTTTCGACCAATCGTCCTGTCTGGACGATCCAAATTCTTATATGGGCCTAATGATGGATAACGATTGACGTCAACCATACCATGGTGTGTACTAATGTTAGCACCAAGGGCTTTCTCTATTCGAGGAAATGGACTGGGAACCGACCTTACTCATGTTTGGCACGGACCCCTCCACCGACCTTGGGTTTGATTGCTTGGTATTGTAACACCCGTAATTATGTACCCTATTTTTATAATGAAAATATTTTACGAATACTTTTCAGTAATTTTAAGTTTTAATTTAGAATTTTATGTTCCGAGTCGAATTTAGAATTTCCGAGTTCGTATTTGAAATTTCCGCGAGATTCCATGAAAATCCCGTCTTAAGGCGAGTTTGACTTTCCTTGACTTTCCTTGACTTTTTCCTTCATATTTCACTCACTCCCTTAACCTATTTCATTCACACAAACACAAACACATTCAACATTTCTTCTTCCTTAAGCAACCAAACCCTTGCCTCCCTCTTTGTTTCAATCTTAGAATTCTCATAGCTCTTTCGTTCTTTGCTAGAATTTGCGTATGTTCGTCTCATTCTTCCCCTCTTACCTTCCTCTATCCGTATTCATATTAAAATCATTGTCTTTCTCGCTTTTCAAACTTTCCGTCTTTCTCAAGATGAATTTTATTCATCTTTTATGATCTATTTGTTGGTGGTGACCTCCAAGATCCCGACAAAGACTATTTCCTAATTGAAGAGGAGCTTGACGAGTAGTGAAGTCGCTTAAAGGTAACGGTGAAGGGTTACTCGGTATCATTTACGTGTTTTACATGCTTTATATGCTAGAAATCGTATTTAGAATACGATTAGGAAGCCTAGAATTCATGTTATGGATTATGATTGTTGTTATTTGATTAATGTTGATGATGTATATTGATTGTTGATAATTATTAGAAGTATATATGAGAATTGAAATGAATTGGGTAAGTAATGAAGGCTCACGGGTGAAGGGGTGCTCCCAGCCGGCTGACCGGCCGCCGGTCTTCCCACCGGCTGGGAACACATCAGTAACAACATTGAAATTTTTGGGAATTTTTGTATAGGGGTGGTCCTGGCCGGGTGCCCGGCCGCCAGTTCCCTGACCGGCCAGGAACACATACCCTGTTTTCTATGATTTTTGGTTTTTGCCTTGTGCTCCGAGCCGGGGTACCGGCCGCCGGCCTCCAGACCGGCCTGGAACACGGCTGTATGTTTTTCCTATGATTTCTAAAACTCGTAATTTTTAATAGTTCGCATGATCCGTTTATCGTATAATTTTACGTAATGACTTATAAAATTCATATTTTGAATATATGATATTTCATTCGCTTGTATCACATGTTTTGTGACGGTTTTCGCTATGTCCCACTTTGAGTCGGTTTTTACAAATGATACGGTTTGAGCACTATTTTGTCTTGTGCTTTGTACTCTCATTCCTTTGGCTACCTTCCCGTTCGTAAGGCTGGAATGTCGGAACGGAGAGGTATCCTACTGCTTAAATGCAGGTGTAGTGGGCATACGACGACGTTGTTGGGAGTTGAACGCTATGCGTTGATCGACCCGGCCGTCAAATGTTGTGTACTTGCGAGGTGGTGTTATTTGCATGTAGCGTACCGCTTGTTATGAGGCTTGTGCTCTTTTCCGCCTCTTTCGTGAATTGTTCTACCGAATTTGGGGTACTCGGCGTCTCTGATTGACCGAGTCTTGGATGCGAAACGTTTATCGCATGTCGAACCGGAAAATGTGATTTCGGGATTCTGGCCAGATTTAGACTAGGACCGGGTATTTATATCGTCGTCCTACCAGGAGGAAATTAGTCTACATACACGAAATGTAAGCATCGTGTATGAGTTCAGGGAAATGTGATCTCGTGGATGCCTTTTAATCATACTTGCCATGTACACGGTGCTAGTGCGTTTCATTTACCGTGAGAGATGTCGTCTTGTGTCGTCGTTCTTGAATGCGTGATTTCATGATATTATTCATGGTCATTGCATGATTTGGCACCGTCTATGTATTGGGTTGCTTGAATGGATGATAACATGATGGATTTATTCATAGTCATTGCATGACTTGCATGGTTTGTTTGTCGAGTCTCAATCTTATCAAACTTATACCGCTAACGGTGAGATGCAAGCCCTAGTGAGCGTATTCGGTTGCCTAAGAGTGTCTTCCCCGAGTCTTTGAATAACATGATGGATTCGGATTTGATTTCCATATAATCTTATCATTATATATTGGATTGCCTATCTATCCTTATCGTATCTCACATGTATATCCTTATGTATGCATGCTCTACTTTTGTATTTCCTTCTATGTACGTTTAATGTGATAGGGCTGGGAGAACCCGGAGTTACTCCCACTGACTGTGGCGTTCATGTTTTTCATGGATGAACAGGTTGCTTGCATGGATGGCTTTTTGCTTGTGGTATTTTGGGTTCGGGTGTGAGCTAGCGGGCGTTGTCCCTGGATGAAACACCTCTAGACGTTCATTAGCTAGATGCTAAATAACTTTGTCTTTTGTTAATTGAGAGACTACGTCTCTTGTAGTATTTTATATTTGGTTTGTAATTACTGACTTTCCTCGTATTTCTATCTTGCATGTATAAAGGTTTTTAAAATACCGTATTTTCCGCTTTATAAATCACATGCTTGTTATGTTTTATTTCCGCATTCGCGAGGGTTGTCACATGAAACTTAAATGAGTAACTCATAAACATTCATTAAGCAAGTGCAGTATCTGTGGACAACCTACGCATGCTTAATTACATAATCAAGTATACTCTCTTTAATGAGTGTTTTACTTTAATGTCAGGTTACCTGTGGGTAAAACCTTAATACAAGTTATTTCACCCCATTAGATGCTTAGTCGGATATTCACTGCATAATTTGAGTCCATTGTGGTGAACATCAACATAATGTGAATGCCCAATTTAATTACATTATGAGATCTGATCGCGTACGAGATGAAATCACTGTGGTGAATTTCAACTCGTCATAATGCGAAGATCTCCTTTAATCGATACATAAGATATAATTTATCTACAATAAGAATGTATGCTTACATAAAATATGATAATTTAAATTAATTCTATAAGCATAATAACATAATATTATACGAGCATACAATGAAAACAAACATTAAGCATCGAACCAACACGGGCAGGCCTTGACCGAGTAAGACATCAGCTCGATCGAGTAGAAAATAAACAGAAGCACCTCGATCGAGAACAACTTTAGCTCGATCGAGAACAAGGAAAACAGAACCCCTCGATCGAGTACATCACTAGCTCGATCGAGGGCAAAGACAGACAGTTTAACTCGACCGAGTAGATAATAGCTCGATCGAGCAATATCAAAGACAAAACGTCTCGATCGAGTGAAGCATTAGCTCGATCGAGCAACATCATGAATAAATCATCTCGATCGAGTGAAGAATTAGCTCGATCGAGTATGGTATAGATCATACAACATTCATACGCAAACAATAATCATAATAAACCATACAAATCGAATTAGGGCAGCGCAAATAGTCATCATAAATCATATAATAATCATCATAAATCAAATAAAAACGAAATAATTCGATTAGGGCAGCGGAAACGATCATGATATAAGGATACGTTATCTATCATAAGGGTATACAATCAATTATGAATGAACATTACAACATCATGATTAAAGCATTAAATTCATTCATAAAAACATAATCAAAACATTAATCAGAATTATAACTATAATCACAATCCTGCTCTGATACCACATGTAAACATAAATTATAGGATCTTGATTAAAGAAATAATTACTGAAAGGTACTTACGTGATGTAGCCATTAGATCTGATAATAAAAATCACTTGAGAAAGATAAAAGATGAACCCTTATTGTTTTGCCTTCTCCTGCCTTCCTTATTCTCTAATTCACTTTCTTTATGTGTGTTTCTTAATATGAATGAATTAGGTTAAAGCACAAACAGGTGTTGCTTATATAGAGAGGTGGCAGGAGGGGCTTAATAGAATAAGTGGGCCTGATATGTTAATGGCCTGTAAACATTAACCGTAATCAACTTAAACTAGGACTCCTATTAAAAACCCGAAATAATATATTTAACCGTTATTAATTAAGGTGACTGGCATCGGTAATTAGGTCCACATAACAGAGAATTAAATAATAATTCTTACAAACCGTTGTTTTGCTGCTCAAAGTGCGGACCAAGCTGAAGCTCTGGCCATTCGGGATGGATTAAATGCTGCTTTGAAATATAACTTTGTTCATATCTCTCTTTTCTCTGATTGCCTGCAGGTGTTATCCCAAGTTCTTAAACTTAATCGGCCTCATCATAGAACGAAGATCATCATTGAAGACATTTTTAATATGGTTCATAGTTTCCATTGTATTTCATTTTGTTACGTTCCTAGAAACTGCAATATGATAGCTCATAAATTAGCTAATGGAGCTATCCGCTTGTAACTTTAACTCGCTTTTCAATTGTCAAAAAAAAAAAAGTAACTAACGCACATTATTATACTTAGGCATGTGCTCATTCTAATGTTTCAAAAAGAACAATCTTTATATTTGAATTAAAAGTATAACAAAAAGATGAAATGAAACGGGGACAAACCTCAATGTTAAAGACGTATATTAAATTATTAATCATTGTAAACCAATAGCATTGTATTGCACTTTCATTTCATTGGTTTTGTTTTATTATTGTGCTATATACTCTTAAAAAAAGAAGATTACATTAAAAACTAATATAATGTCATTTCAATTGTTAGTTCAATAGAGCTAACGAAGTGAGTGTTATTAGACCCATTAACTTCTTACAAATATACAATCACTAACTTTGGTCATGTTACCGTAAGACATTTTTGCCATACAAGCTAAACACCTTCATTTCATTTATTCCCTCCATCTCCATTATTGTACTGTTGCTTTTGCCATAAAGACCAAGTATAAAGGAGATTATCATTATTTAGTGAGCAAGTGGACAATAAGTTATGTAGATGATCAAATTATCCTTTAAAACTACTCGCTACGTTTTATTCATTTGTGTATCTTTTTAAATTAGTAGAGTTTTTTTATGCGTAATTTAAACCCCGTTAGGGGCATTATCCACTAGTCATCTAATTAGTGAAAACAAAAATAGTCTTTTATTATTTTCTTAATCTTTGTTCCAAAAAAAAGGTAAACAAATGTCCAGGATAGAGAAATATAATATTAAAAGGTAAACAAAAGATTAAGGGGTCGTTTGGCTACCCCTTCTATAGCACATGAATTTCAATTCATGTGATTTGCAAAATAAGTGGGTTGTTTGTTTACCCAAAATCACATGAATTGAAGTTCCATAGGAATTCTAATTACTCCATAATGAAGGAAGTTGCTTACCTAGGTCCCCCTAGGTAAGTGGGAATTCCTATTGAATTCACTTCCTATATCACAACCAAACAAGCTCCCTCTATTTCATGTGAATTGCAAATCATGTGAATTGTTACTTCCTTGGAAGTGCAATTCCCCCTTGCGAACCAAACGACCCCTAAGACTCTCATAATAGAATACAACTAAACCAAATACCCTTCAAATGGAATACCACTAAACCTAATATCCTTTAAATTACCCTTCAATACATTCAACCAAACTAACCTTTAGATTATTAAAATGTTGATAAAGAAGTAGTATTTGGCTATGACATAACATATTATTATAAAATTAAAATTTGCACACAATTACACAACTTATGTATCCTCATGTTTATTATGCTCCCAAATTCTCTCAGCACAACTAAGATTTAAAATTGCTTCATAAGTTATTATTATACTCAAATTCATACTTGCATGGCATTCAATTCACAAATCAAAACTGAACTAAATTATGCACTCAACTAATATCAAGCAATAGTCATTCTACCCACACTAAAGTTGGAAAAACGACTTAGTTATTAGAGCATCTCCAATGGTTGGAGAAAAAGACATACTTGCAAATAAAAAATATTTTAAATTACTTGTTCAAGCATTGTAGTGAGCCACATAAACTAGTTCAATTTAAACTACTAGCTTCATGGAGCTACTAGCTCAAATGGACCCACAAGAAAAATAAATCCTTGAAATGGATACATGTGGGTCCTTTTCAGCTAAAATTGTAGTACCTTACCATTAGAGGAGTTTGTTGCTTAAATGTGTTGTACCTTACAAATATGATGTGGAAAATTAAGCTAGTAAGGTTGTTGCTTACCATTGAAGACGCTCTTACCCTTCGCCTAATCGCATTCCCTTCCTACTCATCCACTTCGTATGTATGAAATTTGAATAACCTGATAATTAATATCTTTATTAGAAAATATTGTTATATTAGAATAGAAGTGTTTCCTAAGAATTATATACTTATTAATAGAGTTATTCAATCTCCAATTAATATTTTTTAATACTCTGTATTTTTATGATATTATCATGGATATATTTAAATAATTATCAGTAATCAAAGAGTTGATAACAATGACTTAGGTTATTCTTTTAACTACTTCTCCACAGATTAATCATCAAAAGCATATCTACACATATTAGATTGTTTCAATCCTTAAACTTTGAACATTCCCTAGCTTTGAGTATTTTTCATATATCAAAATCGTTTAATAAGTGCAATGTCTTATACAAAATAACAAAAAGGTAACGTATTAGAAGCCACATAATGGTCATATGCATAAATGTTGATCTTACCTTGAAGTAAATGAAATCATTGCACATTGTGTATTATTAGACCACATTCACCTTCTATCCATCCTTCAAACATTGTAAATTGTTTTCTCACTTTTTAAATTGTAGTCTCTCATTATTTACTATCTATGTCTAGGAAATAGCATAATCTAGCTTGAAAATAGAATTAGTCTAAAAGTCATGTATCATCCTTTGTATATAAACCATTGAACAATTGAATAATAGCAAGCAATTCAAGCATATCAATTCCTTTATGGTATCAGCCCATTCGTTCCTTTCTACTCCCTCCTCCTTCTTCTATCTTTTTCCTTGCTAATTGCTCACCTCTACCATGACTAGCGGAGACTCATACCGGCCCACGGGTTTTCATCCCGCTTTCTCCGTCTCCAACATCAAAAATCATGTCCAAATTACTCTCGAGACTGAAAACGTGCACTATGCTTCATGGGCCGAATTATTTCTCAATGCAACTCACGCTTTTGATGTTGCTGACCACATCGAACCTCCTTCCAACGTGGTCATCACTAATGACGCCCAATGGAACCGCCTTGACGCCATCATTAAGCAATGGATCTATAGCTCCATTTCTATAGACCTCCTTCACATTATTCTCAAACCCGGAGCCACCGCACAAGAGGCTTAGGAACGTCTCAAAGACATTTTCAACGACAACAAAAATTCCCGAACCATCTTTCTCGAGCAACAATTTTCCCAACTTCACATGGACAACTTTCCTAATGTCTCTTCCTATTGCCAAGCTTTGAAAATGCTTGCCGAAAAACTCGACAATGTCGGGGCCCCGTTCTTCGAGGAACGCCTTGTCCTCCGTCTAGTGGCTGGGTTATCAAATGGCTATGACAACGTCGGCACCGTCATCCATTAACGTGAACCCTTACCCCCATTCTATAAGGCACAATCAATGCTCACACTTGAAGAAGCCCGTCAGAAGTCTGTCGCACCTGCTGCCCCTGACTCGGCCCTCATTACTGCTCTGACTAGTGACACCTCACGCCCCTATGACACTCGCGGTGGTGGTTACAACAACAAGAATCGCAATAAAAACCGTGGGGTTATCAACAACAATTACCGTGGCAAGAATAATGGTGGTGGTGGTGGTTCGAGCCAAGGAAATCAAACAAATTCCGGATCCAAAACCCATGTTCAACCGTCATCATAAAGTGGGTCCCAGCCAGGTTCCTGGACGTGGGTCCCCTTGTCCGCGTGGCCACAGCCTGGGTGGACACCACCGCCTTGCCCTTGCCCCACCTCAGGCTGGGCTGCTCCCACTGCCAGAGGTGGCCCCAGCATCCTAGGCCCGCATCCCCAACAGGCTTTCCTCGCCCAGTCTCCGCTACCCAGATCGACCCAAGGTGCCTTCATCCCGACTAATTTTGTTGCCGCAATGCAGACTCTGCAACTTCAAGAGCCCGACGAGAATTGGTATATGGACACTGGTGCTTCTTCCCATATGACGTCGAACCAAGGTAATCTCTCTTCTTATTTTCAATTAAGAGATAATCGTAACATTCTTGTCGGAAATGGTCACGAAATTCCAATTTTGGCCAGTGGTGTCAAAACCATACCGACCCCCACTTCCCCTCTCCTTTTAAAAAATGTTTTACATGCCCCACAAATAATTAAAAATCTTGTTTTCGTCCGTAAACTAACCACCTCCAAAAAAATTCTGTCGAATTTGACCCGTTTGGTTTACTGTGAAGGACTTGAAGATGGGGAAGAAACTCTTGAGACGCAGTAGTACAGGCGATCTATATCCCGTTTTCCCAACCACAACAATCGCTTCTCTTACAAATCAAACAATCGCTTCTCTTACAAATCAAGCCTTTGCTACTATTCCCGCGTCCACTTGGCATGACCGACTAGGACATCCCGGTCCGGCCATTTTTAGTCTCCTTCGTCAAAATAAATCTATCTCTTATTGTTCTTAGAAAAATAATTTTTTTTGTCAATCATGTCAATTGGGTAAACATGTCAAATAACCCTTTATGTCTTATGTTTCTAGTACTTTTTTACCATTTGATCTTATTCATAGCGATTTATGGACTTCTCCCGTCTCAAGCTCTATGGGACACCGTTTCTATATTTTATTTCTCGACGACTACACCAATTTTCTATGGACTTTTCCTCTTAAACACAAATCTGACGTTTTTACTATTTTTGATCAATTTCACACACTAATAAAAACTCAATTTAATCTACAAATAAAAACCTTTCAATGCGACAACGGTCGTGAATTCAACAATTCTTCCTTCCACAAATTCGTTTCTCAAAATGGAATATTATTCCGTTTCTCGTGCCCTCACACTTCACCTCAAAACGGAAAGGCTGAAAGGAATATACGCATGATAAATAATATCATGCCCACTCTCCTTCTTCACGCCCACATGCCACCGACTATGTGGCATCATGCCCTCTCCATGGCTACTTACTTACACAACATTCTACCTAGCAAAGCCAATAACCTCGTCTCCCCAACATCGAGCCTTTTCTTCGTAATCCCTCCATTACCCACTTACGCACCTTTGGATGTCTATGTTATCCTCAATTCCCGTCTTCTCAAATCCATAAACTCGCAGCCCGTACTACTCCTTGCGTCTTCTTGGGATACCCGTCCAATCACCGTGGCTATAAGTGCCTCGACTTGTCTTCACGTAAAATCATCAATGCTCGACAGGTTACTTTTAATGAGTCGATGTTCCCCTTTCTCCAACTACATAACTCCCCTACATTGTCCTACACTTTCTTAGACTCCGACCCTTCACCTATCATCACACAACAGCAATACAACCAACCGTCCCATGCCACCCCCTCTCAAACACCCCCAGACACTACACCCCCCAATGATCCACCACTCACCAACAACCCTTCCACCACTGACCACCCACTCACCACAAGCCCCATATCACCCCCACCACACCCCAACAACGGCCCACACACACCAACTCACCCAACATCCTCCCCAAAAATGACCACCCGAGCCCAACATGATATCTTCAAACCTAAAACACTTTTTGACCTCTCTGTCACCACCACTCTTTCTCCCATCCCCAAAAATCCCATCACTGCACTTAACGACCCTAATTGGAAACCTGCCATGACAGATGAATACGATGCCTTAATTGACAATAAGACTTGGGTCTTGGTTCCACGCCCACCAAATGTCAATGTCACTCGATGTATGTGGTAGTTTAAGCACAAATTCAAATCTAACGGTGACTTAGAGCGATACAAAATCGTCTTTTTGTTTATGGCAGGTACCAACAAATAGGTGTTGACTGCGACGAAACCTTTAGCCCAGTGGTGAAACCGACTACCATTCGCAATATTCTCAGTATTGCAATATCAAAACAATGGCCCATTCATCAACTTGACGTCAAAAACGCCTTTCTTCATGGCCACCTTGCTGAAAAAGTTTATATGTATCAACCTCCAGGTTTCCCTGATCATACTCATCCTGACAATGTTTGTCTTCTTAAAAAAATCCATTTACGGTCTTAAACAAGCACCGCGAGCATACTGTGACAACCCTCGCGAATGCGGAAATAAAACATAACAAACATGTGATTTATAAAGCGGAAAATACGGTATTTTAAAAACCTTTATACATGCAAGATAGAAATACGAGGAATGTCAGTAATTACAAACCAAATATAAAATACTACAAGAGACGTAGTCTCTCAAAATGTTAACAAAAGACAAAGTTATTTAGCATCTAGCTAATGAACGTCTAGAGGTGTTTCATCCAGGGACAACGCCCGCTAGCTCACACCCGAACCCAAAATACCAAGCAAAAAGCCATCCATGCAAGCAACCTGTTCATTCATGAAAAACATGAACGCCACAATCAGTGGGGGAGTAACTCCGGGTTCTCCCAGCCATATCACATTAAACGTACATAGAAGGAAATACAAAAGTAAAATCATGCATATATGAATATACATGTTGAAAAACTATAAGGATAGATAGGCATTCGTAGTTAAAGATAAGAGCATATTGAATTACAACTCCGAAATCCATCATGTTATACAAAGACTCGGGAAAGACACTCTTAGGCAACCTAATACGCTCACTAGGGCTTGCATCTCACCGTTAGCGGTATATGTTTGATAAGATTGAGACTCGACCAACAAACCATGCCAAGTCATGCAATGATCATGAATAATCAATCATGTAATCACGCATCCAAACACAATGACACAAAGACGACATCTCTCACGGTAAATGAAACGCACTAGCACCGTGTACATGGCAAGTATGATTAAAAGGCATCCACTAGATAAGCATTTCCCTGAACGCATACACGATTCAATTCATTTCGTATATGTGGACTAATTTCCTCCTGGTAGGACGACGATAATAATACGGTCCTAGTCTAAATCTAGCCAGAATAACGGAATCGCATTTTCCTTCCAGTTCGACTGCGATAACCGTTCGGCATCCAAGACTCGGTCAATCATAGACGCCGAGTACCCCAAATTCGGTAGATCAATTCACGAAAGAGTCGGAAAAGAGCACAAGCCTCATAACAAGCGGTACGCTACATGCAAATAACACCACCTCGCAAGTACACAACATTTGACGGCCGGGTCGATCAACGCATAGCGTTCGCCTCCCAACAACGTCGTCGTATGCCCACTAACACATGCAATTAAGCAGTAGGATACCTCCTCGTTCCGACATTCCAGCCTTACGAACGTGGAGGTAGCCAAGGGAATGAGAATACAAAGCACATAACAAAATAGTGCTCAAACCGTAACATTTGTAAAAACCGACTCAAAGTGGGACATACCAAAAACCGTCACAAAACATGAGAATAGGGAGTTATATAAGTTTAACTATGATAAAAATGAATCAATACATGATACATAAGCATTTGAACAAGTTTATGAAGCATAATAAATAAGAACATAGATCACCTCTCCAAAACAACGTCTTTGGAAACCAACTAAAACAAGGGTCCACTTCAAACGGTCATAACTAGATTTCTAGACATGAAAATGCAGAAATTCTAAATGGAGGTGATAGCTTATCCTCTTACGGTTCCAACGGGATGTCACAAGCCCAAAACAAGCAATTAGCAAAGGAGATATGATCATTTTACGAAAATGGGTCAGTGTAGCGAAACTTCACAAGTCACGACCGTGACTTGTATTTCATGCCCGTGAAACTCTCTTTTACGCAAGGGTATTTGGTCAACTACTATTTCACGCTCGTGACATGAGTTTCACGACCGTGACTTGGGTCAAGACATCTCCATTTTGTTCTAAACTCAACCATCATCAACTATTATCATAAACCATCAATTCTCATATCAATTATCAACTAACAACAACTATCATCAACAACCCAATTCCTATGATTACTAATCTTATTCTAAATACGATTACTAACATAGAAAACACATTAAAAATATGTAAATGATATCGAGTAACCCTTAACCGTTACCTTTTCGCGTCTTTAATCGATTTCTAGAAAGTCTCCACCTACAATTAGATAACAAAAGATGAATATAACTCACCTTTGAGAAAGACGGATAAATTGAAAAGCGAGAAAGACGGTAATTTTATTACCAATACGGATAGAGGTAGATGAGAGGGGAAGAATAAGACGAACTTACGTGAATTTGAGCGAGAAATGAGCGAGTTATGACGATTCGAAGATTGGATGATTATGGAAGCTAGGTTTTGATGGGGTTTTGGGTTTCTTAGAGAAGAAGGAAGTGTTTGAGTTGTGAGGAATGAAAATAGGTTATGAGGGAGTATGAGATGTGTTAGTGTAAAAGTCAACAAAAAGTCAAAGACAACTTAAGACGGGATTCTCATGAAATCTCGCGTAAAATCCAAATACGAACTCGGAAATTCTAAATTCGACTCGGAAAATTAAATTCCAAATTAAAACTAAAATTCGCTGAAAAGTATCCGTAAAAAATATTTTTACTATTTAAAATAGGGTACATTTGCGGGTGTTACAATCACCCCACCTTTTAAATAGTTTCGTCCTCGAAACTTGAGAGTAGAAAATAATAGTATCAAGGACAAGAATCGGTTTTCAAAATTAATACGAAAACTTTTATAAGGGAAACATTTATGAAACGAGGTTCATCTCGAAAATGGTTTAAGAAGACTTTTCATAAGTGCGAAACTTTATTTATGGATCACAAGAGTGTTCGTCGCGATCGAGAACTCTAGTTATTTAAATCAAAGCGATGTCGAAATAGTGAAATCGAAAATCAAACAAGCGTTAGTAAGTGCAGGACTAACCACCAGACGTCTCAAATAACAAGTCCAAACATCCAACCAAACACAAAATCCAAATTTAAAAGCGAAAGAAATCTATTTTCTCCAAAAAGAGGGTACAAAATCCACCCTTAGACTTCGTTGAAAAATTAAATTTGGAATACGATATGGAAATTTGAAGATTTCCTCAAAGATAAACTCAAAATAACACGACATTACACGTACATAGAGCGACTCGTACATCTCACACACAATTCAGGGTAACAAAATATATACAAAACACGCAAAAACAAAACAAATCGAACTCTTAGGGATAGGAAGAATCACGATGAAGTCGGTACGAAGATCTACAAAAATTCGATAGTACTAACTCTACTAATACTCTAATCCTCAAGAGGATGTAGTTTACCCAAGTTACACCTCAACATTTTCAATCATTAGAATTCTACTGAAATCCTTCATAACTACGAGACCTCAAGTCATCAACCTAACCATTCAAACCTAATTAGCATCGACTAGGGTCCATAGATTGTAATCTGCAGGAGAGGTCCTTTAACGTACTATAAAATCCTTAGATTCATCATACTCTATCTGAGACCACTAACAAAAGAAATCACATCTTAGGGGACCATATCTACTAACAACCACAAAGTGAACGGTACTTACCATAAAATCCTCTGATCAAATTTATTCCAAAACTCATTATCCTAAATCTACAATGAACTTTCTCATCCTCGAAAGTCAAAACACAAACCACGCAACAAAACATAATTATCTAAGATCCAACTAGCCTCATCCCATATCTCACGACAAGGAAAAATCCACAATCCATTATTGATTATAAGAATTCTTTAATACGCCCTAACATCCTTAATTCGATCATTACTACGCTCGAAGCCTCAAATATAAATAGTCACATTAGCAAACTATGGTGGTTAATAATCCTCAAGATAAATGAGTTCACCATTCTAACTCTATATTCCATAACCACCGAGCACTCACTATCCAAAGCTTGCAACGGACATTTCTCAAAGTCAAACTATGATTCCTTAAGAATAAAAGAGAATTACTAATTCCAAACCACAAATGGCCAATCACTTGGCAATCAGACAACCATTCAAATCATCTAGATCATCTAAAACTCAAAATGAATCAATTTTCATTTATGACAATACTCCTCAAACCTTGGGTTACCGGCTTAAATTCCCTAAAGCAAAGTCTCTTTTAGAATCCACCAATTAGAGATATCTAATTCCCAAATGATATCCCAAGCAACCGTTATACTACTCAACATCAACAACTATTATCATGATCAACTCAATTCTCAAAATAACACTACAATACCAAGCTCCAAACCTAAAACCACCAAGAGAGGATACATTATCACTATTAGGATTCATCCTAGAGCTTAAGTCCTATTTCCCATGATGAAATATAACATGAAATTTGCTCAATCCAAGGACACATATTCTAGCTAAAGAATCCCAAATTACATCACGCTTATTCTTTGAGCCTTACAAACGGAATATCCAATCCACTAGAGAAAAGATGAAGGAGCAACGAGATAGAAAACGATAAGGAATCTCAAGGAGAACACGGGAATAAATAAGGCACGAGATTAAAAGAGAGGGGCGCTGAAAATAACGAGGTCAAGGAAGAGACAAAGAAGATAGTAGAGTTATGAAGATATCCGCCTAAGAAATAAGATACGAGTATGCGATTTCTTAAAGATCAATCTTGACAAAAGTATTCAAGAATGGAAATTAAAAGGGATGATGGCACGAGTAAAGGTTTAAGGTTTAATCCACAAAATTTCTCCTTTCAGACTTAGGGTGATAGCAAAGCAACTCATGCCAATAACAAAGGTCTCTTACAAGGGACCCTCGTACCACAAATTATCAAAGTAAGGTACACCTAGATTTAACAAATCGATTATAAACCAATTCATCCATCCTTTCATATAGCACGGAATCCGAATTGCGGAATTGCAACTCAAGTATAGTAACATTCCTTTAGCTCAATTATTCAACACAACCTCAAAGGTTTCTTTAACTGAAGGACTAACAAATACTCCCTTATACTCGGTCATTTTCAACTCATATAGCCCACGAGTTCATTATTAACAAAGTACAACCTCAAGTCAAACATCATCATTAACGTCCCAAGGTATTTCCATCATAGCTCACATCATCGAATCTCGCTCATATCTATAATCCTCAAGTAATATGGTTCAACTTACAACGAAACCTTACTACTTCAAACGAGTCTCCGATACCATAAGATAAGATCATATCTTTAAATCCAAGAACTATAGCCAAATGCTTTTCCACCAAGCCTATACTCACAAACACACAATAGGAAACCACAAGACGTCACTTAACCTCAAAAGTATTTCGCACCTCAAGATATCATTCAAAACTTCTTATTTACACCAATTAGACCTATCATAAGCATGGTCTTCAAAACAATACTAAACTTCTAAGTCAAAAAGACTAAATTACTAATGAGTTAAGAAGTCATAGCCAACTCATTCAACCTTACACCATCGAATATCATAAACTATTTACACCCAAGTCATGGCAAGCATCAAGCATTAAAATCATCAAACTTATCTTACTATCTTTCCTTAGAGTTACAACCAATCACCAATATAGGGAGAATTTAGATCTACACCATTTTCCTCAAATCACAAAATTCATTCCAACAAATACTAAAACTCCACAAAATTCAAAGTTCTTCCGACCAAGTATAATATACCACAAACAAATGGGTATGGCATCCACAAAAATGTTACAAGAGGAAGGTAAGGATACCAATGGTAAGAAGGAGGAACTATCAAGAGTAATTTCCAAGAGGCAAACAAGTTGGAAGGGAAAGAGGCACCTAGATAGAAGGAAGAGAGCATAATACATTAAGGACGAGAGAATTCATAGATGAGGAAGAAATACACTTCAATTAGGCTTGTCAATCTTCAAAGCTTCGGTAGAGGATACTTCTTCTAGGTAACACAATGATCCACCTTAAGACGATAGATACAAACAAACATAACATCACTCAACACAATCAACAAACAAGTTAGAACCTAACAAACATAAAGTACACCAAAGACTACCAAATTAGGTCCTTAAGTCTACCCATCTCTCATTTATTATTTCAAGGTCAAGTAATTTGAGTTTAGGGTTCACGTGTGTGCGTCGGGAGCGATAAAGCTCTGATACCAATGTGACAACCCTCGCGAATGCGGAAATAAAACATAACAAACATGTGATTTATAAAGCGGAAAATACGGTATTTTAAAAACCTTTATACATGCAAGATAGAAATACGAGGAATGTCAGTAATTACAAACCAAATATAAAATACTACAAGAGACGTAGTCTCTCAAAATGTTAACAAAAGACAAAGTTATTTAGCATCTAGCTAATGAACATCTAGAGGTTTTTCATCCAGGGACAACGCCCGCTAGCTCACACCCGAACCCAAAATACCACAAGCAAAACGTCATCCAATCAAGCAACCTGTTCATCCATGAAAAACATGAACGCCACAGTCAGTGGGGAGTAACTCCGGGTTCTCCCAGCCATATCACATTAAACGTACATAAAAGGGAATACAAAAGTAGAAGCATGCATATATAGATATACATGTGAAATACGATATTTAAAGATAAGAGCATATGGAATACAAATCCGAATCCATCATGTTATGCAAAGACTCGGGGAAGACACTCTTAGGCAACCGAATACGCTCACTAGGGCTTACATCTCACCGTTAGCGGTATAAGTTTGATAAGATTGAAACTCGACAAACAAACCATGCCAAGTCATGCAATGATCATGAATAAACAATCATGTAATCACGCATCCAAACACAACGACACAAAGACGACATCTCTCACGGTAAATGAAACGCACTAGCACCGTGTACATGGCAAGTATGATTAAAAGTCATCCACGAGATAAGCATTTCCCTGAACGCATACATGATTCAATTTATTTCGTATATGTGGACTAATTTCCTCCGGTAGGACGACGATATAAATACCCGGTCCTAGTCTAAATCTGGCCAGAATCTCGGAATCGCATTTTCCAGTTCGACATGTGATAAACGTTTCGCATCCAAGACTCGGTCAATCAAATGACGCCGAGTACCCCAAATTCGGTAGAATAATTCACGAAAGAGGCGGAAAAGAGCTCAAGCCTCATAACAAGCGGTACGCTACATGCAAATAACACCACCTCGCAAGTACACAACATTTGACGGCCGGGTCGATCAACGCAAAGCGTTCAACTCCCAACAACGTCGTCGTATGCCCACTAACACATGCAATTAAGCAGTAGGATACCTCCCCGTTCCGACATTCCAGCCTTACGAACGTGGAGGTAGCCAAGGGAATGAGAGTACAAAGCACAAGACAAAAATAGTGCTCAAACCGTAACATTTGTAAAAACCGACTCAAAGTGGGACATAGCAAAAACCGTCACAAAACATGAGAATAGGGAGTTATATAAGTTTAACTATGATAAAAATGAATCAATACATGATACATAAGCATTTGAACAAGTTTATGAAGCATAATAAATAAGAACATAGATCACCTCTCCAAAACAACGTCTTTGGAAACCAACTAAAACAAGGGTCCACTTCAAACGGTCATAACTAGAGTTCTAGACATGCAAATGCAGAAATTCCAAAATGGAGGTGATAGCTTATCCTCTTACGGTTCCAACGGGATGTCACAAGCCCAAAACAAGCAAGTAACGAAGGAGATATGATCATTTTACGAAAAGGGGTCAGTGCAGTGAAACTGCACAAGTCACGACCGTGACTTGTATTTCACGCCCGTGAAACTCTCTGTTACGCAAGGGTATATGGTCAGCCACTATTTCACGCTCGTGACATGAGTTTCACGACCGTGACTTGGGTCAAGACATCTCCATTTTGTTCTAAACTCAACCATCATCAACTATTATCATAAATCATCAATTCTCATATCAATTATCAACTAACAACAACTATCATCAACAACCCAATTCCTATGATTACTAATCTTATTCTAAATACGATTACTAACATAGAAAACACATTAAAAACACGTAAATGATATCGAGTAACCCTTCACCGTTACCTTTTCGCGTCTTTAATCGATTTCTAGAAAGTCTCCACCTACAATTAGATAACAAAAGATGAATATAATTCACCTTGAGAAAGACGGATAATTTAAAAAGCGAGAAAGACGGTAATTTTATTACCAATACGGATAGAGGAAGATAAGAGGGGAAGAATAAGACGAACTTACGTGAATTTGAGCGAGAAATGAGCGAGTTATGACGATTCTAAGATTGGATGATTATGGAAGCTAGGTTTTGATGGGGTTTTGGGTTTCTTAGAGAAGAAGGAAGTGTTTGAGTTGTGAGGATTGAAAATAGGTTATGAGGGAGTATGAGATGTGTTAGTGTAAAAGTCAACAAAAAGTCAAAGACGACTTAAGACGGGATTCTCATGAAATCTCGCGAAAAATCCAAATACGAACTCGGAAATTCTAAATTCGACTCGGAAAATTAAATTCCAAATTAAAACTAAAATTCGCTGAAAAGTATCCGTAAAAAATATTTTTACTATTTAAAATAGGGTACATTTGCGGGTGTTACAATGGTAGCAACGATTCGCCACATATGCTACTTCAATTGGGTTCATTCACAGTAAGAGTGATAGCTCTTTATTCATTTATCACCAAGGCTCTCAAATTGCCTACCTTCTTCTCTATAGCGACGACATCATTCTTGCCACCTCCTCCAGTACCTTACGTGACTCTCTAATTGGCAAACTCAAAAACAAATTCGCCATGACAGATCTCGGTCCACTTAATTATTTCCTTGGCATCTCGGCAATACGCCACAAAGACGAATTGTTCCTTCATCAACATAAATATGCAGCCGAAATCATATCTTGAGCAAACATGACCAAATGCAAACTATCTCAAACTCCGGTCGACACAAACTCCAAGCTTAGTGCCACGGATGGCCCTAAAGTTGCCGACCCTACCCTCTACCGCGGTCTTGCAGGTGCACTTACATCTTACCTTTACAAGACCCGACATCTCTTATGCGGTACAACAGATTTGTCTATTCATGCACGATCCCCGTGAACCTCACTTTGGTGCCCTAAAACGTATCATTCGCTACATACAAGGGACCAAACATTATGGCATTCACCTCACTCCTTCATCCCCTACTTCTCTTAGCCGATTCTTGTTGGCTTATCAACTTGCTACTCGAACTCAAATGTGTAGGTTACTTAAACTCGATATTAGACATTTCTAATATCATTTTAAAATTAGTTTACTCATTAAACTATAGGATCTTATGCATGCATAACTAAACAATAAAAAAATAAGAAGAAACTATTTCCTCACATTGATTTGGACGATTTTGGGCACAAGAATAGGACACCTTCCTATACTTGTTCTTGAGCTCAAAATATGAGGGATGAACTTCTAGTTCTTAGTATAAGAACTCTTCAATTAGTTGCACCAAGACAATCCCCAAAATCTCAAATATTACTACACTAGTATAATTTGTTAGATGCCCTTAATATATAACTAATATATCTATTACTACTCTTAGTAATATTATTAGTAGTGTAAGAACACAAGTGAAATTTCTCAAATTTCTTTTAGTGTGAGAAGGGGTTTTTATAGAGATAAGTGTATTATCATTTTATGATATATGAGTGACTAAATAAGAAGGAAAAACTTCCTCTTATTCTTGTGAGCATGACCGGCCAAGCCCTCTCATGGGAAGGTGGGTGTTTTTCCCTTTTGTCCTCACAAGGCAATAGGCATAGGGCTAGGCTTAGGTAGGTAATTATTTTGTCCAATTCTTAATTAGAGCAACCATAATCACCTAAATCCTACCCTAAGACCCACCATAATCGGTTTGCCATATAATGTGGAGTCCATTTTATTTTTGTGATTTGGTCATTTGTCACATATGTGACATGTGACATGTAACATGTAATTTAGCTTATAAATGTGCATTTAACTAATTTAAATGCAATTTCATAACAAATAAATTAGACTTAACATTTTAAGTCATATTTTATAATTACATGTAAATAAAATGGGTCATCTCAAATTTGGTTAATATAATCTACAACAATTTGTAATTATAATCAACCAATTTTGCTTATCTCGAATGTTTCATAAACATAATGCATTCTTAGTTATATAACAATTCAATTACTAAAATGAATCTTATTTAATCATATTACAATAAGATATATTTCTCACTTACAATATAAACTTAGTTCAATTTAAAGGATTAATTAATCTGTATCGATATACAATTAATTAATGTACATGATTAGGGAAGTGTCCTTTAGGTGTGACCTCAAGGGATCAACTGATCACCACCGTCAGACGACAGTAACGTCAATCTCCAGTGAGCCAATCGTTACCGATTTATGATTACCAGTTGACTATAATATTCATCATCCCTTTGTAATCTTATTATTGAGATTTAATTATGTGATCGCACTATTGTTGAGAACACTCACTCCAACAATCTCCCACTTGTCCGAGATAAGTGTGCGTCACCAATTCTATTGTCCTATTACAATATCCCACTCAATATAAGGTGTCTTGCAAGTCTTACTTGCATTTGATCATATCAAGAGTGGTTTTCTCGATCTGGAGAGTAACTATCTAACCGGAATTATGTACCATAGATACCTTCCGAGCGTGGCCACGCATTTTCAGCTTACTCCTCTTCGAGTGGCCTTGAGATTTTTAAAACAACCCTGACAAGGGGTGGACGATTCCTATCGCACTATTCCCTTCGAATAGCCACAGTTCATCATGACCTAAAAGATGCCCATTTGACCCAGTTACGAAGGTCGTAGAGCATAAATCAAAGTCACTCTGAAACTGTGCAACCTTAGGCGAACAGTCTTTAGTCAAAGAATTGACTAAAAAAGAATACTATAGTAGCTCTTGCCACGACCAGGCTACAAGAATTGCCAGAACTCTATAAAAGATTGTCCCTTACAGTCTGCCTATGTGATCGACTGGTCATCCCTTATGACCCTATGACACTTGAACTTGCCATCAATCGCATCACACTCTAGTCATTTGGAGACGTCAACTCATATAAGCAACTAGGGGCCAATGCTATGTTAATCCAGTCCACTTTTGATGGTATTCAAGTTTGTCTCTACAACCCATTTGGATATAACAAAGCACAAAAACGAGTTTTAGAAACTCAAACGATAAATGTGATTATCATATATGAACAATCAACACAAAGTTATTGCTTCATATCATATAATATAAAGTTTATTTCGTCCATGACAATTCATGACGATCTTATTAAATGCAATAAAGGCTTGGGTAGTGAATATACCATGTAATCTTTTATTCCAACCTTGTGAATTGTTTTTTCCTTCTATCCAACGTTATTCCTAATAACATGAATTCATCTACGTACATGTCTAGATCTCTATCTAGTGTTGGGCTCTTTAACTTAAAATATGCTCCCACTCGTTATCATGATAACTGATAGGTATTTAGGTGAAATGATCTACCATTAACTCCTTGTAAGCCACCTTCTCCTCATCATAATGTACTAGGTCGCTATTAGAATTTATAATGATTGTGATAAGTGAATATTTGTATGATTTTAATCCCCAATTTAGCTCGGTTTTGTATGTCATTTGTGCTTTGTTAAGCCATTTTATGAGCTAATATCGTCTTCTAGGGGAATTCCTATGTTCTAACCTGTTTTGTAGGGAAAGTGACGTTTCTACGCCCTTTTTCTATATTCCCGAGCATTTGCCTGGAACACGACGATTTGAAGAAGCAAGCTTGACCAAGTCAAAGGCATTTAAAAAAGGTTCACTGGTTCAAAAGAAAGAAGAAGCAAAGACGATTTCGCAGTTGTCAGAAGATCGATCAGTTAGGCAAAGAAATCATTATTTTACATCAAACCCTATCATCAAACCCGACTCAAGAGGTCAAGGGGGATAATGAAAGTCAAGTCATATGCAAGGGGAGATGAAACGAAAGTCAAAGCAACAAGAACACAATATACCCGATCGGGTATGTGGTGAACCCGATCGGGTATGTTTGCTGATCTGAGCTTTAGCTTCGACTTCCTCCTTTTTGTCCTATGTGATGAATGCATGACCCCTTCCCCACGAAACCTACTGCTATATAAGAGAGCCTCAGCACACAATTCTCAATACACCTCCCTACACTTCTAAACACTTCTCTTCACATTTCTCTCTTTAGTTTAGTTTTTTCTTTCTTTCTCCATTTTGTAGTTTTAGTTTTAGATCTAGCTTTCTCTAGTCTGATTTAGTTCTAAGTTTTCTTCAATTGTAATTGTTCTACTTGTTATTGGAATTCTAGTTTCCGGGTTTGCATTTTCCTATTCAAGTTCTTATTCCATTTCAATCTTTGCTCATCCTTTCCGGTAATCCTTATTCTCGTTTTTACATTATAGTTTCATTTTCTTTTAGTATTTCCTTTATCATGCTTACCATTCTTAGTTTTATAATCTTAGTTTCCCTTTCATTGTTAATCATGCATAAGTAATCTTTGTTCTAGGGGAAGGGTTAACATGTCTAATTAATTTATAAGTATAAAATGATTCCGGGTAGAATTATTTTAGTTGTCTCTATTTCTTGTTTGATTCTCATGATAAACTTTGATTTAAGGCCTTAATCAATTGTTTATACTTGTCAATTTCCGTCTCAAGGGCGAGAGTCGAGATGAAAATTAAAGGACTGGCAAGAATAGTTTAATGACCTAGCAAGGCTGAAAAGACGTTAGACCCGTTAAAAAGTCGGTATGAATCCGAAAGGAATATACCATTTAAAGACTTGGACAACTATGATTTTTCTAAACCCGTAATCAACTTTGCTTTTAAATTGATTAGCATGTGAACCCCAATCCCTAGATCCTTTTCTTTATTGTATTGTTCTCATTTTTATTATAGCATTTATTAATTAGTGACAAACATTTGCCAATCGTACAAGATAGAGTTCTAACCATAACTATTCACAAGTATCCACCGTCTCCCCGAGATCGACCCCTTACTTCCTTAATTACATTAATTTGTTTTTAACCTAGTTTGGGTTATTTATCTTTGATTAGGGTATGCGACAACCCTGTCAAATTTTGGCGCCGTTGCCGGGGAGCACGGTTTTGTTTATTTGTGCTTAGTAGAATTTTACCTTGTCTTTTTCTTTTTTTCTTTTCTTTTGTCTCGAGGAACACTCGTTCCTTGAGATTTTTCTCACCTTTTCCTTGTAGTATAGTGACTCTTTTCAGGTAATAGGAATATTTTCTTTCAAAGGGATTGCTTTATTTTCTCTCAATGACTATTTATTTCCAACCTCCACAATGCGAGAATGAGCCTTTCCATGAATACCTCGACCGATTTTATAGCTATTATAACCATATTATCTCTCTTGGGCATACTCTTGATGAGACCTATATGAGACATGTCGTGCTTCATGGAATGCTCATTGAGTGTCGTAGCCTGGCTATGCAATTGAGTGGTGGAAGTCTTTATCAGAAGAGAGGAGAGGAACTTTGGATTTTCTTGAACTTTATGGCATCCCAATCTTGGGAAGAAACGCACCGGCGGTTGAGAATTCAAGAGCAACTCAATGAAGTAATGGCTCAAGTTCAAATGCTCAAAGGGCAAAAGGAAGAACCTGCGTTTAAAAGAAGTAAGCCAATCAATTTTCCTTATGCTTTTTCATGCCCCCCATGTGAGTCTAATTCTCCCCAATCATATGAATTAATAGATGACGATGATGATGGTCCAACCTTTTCTATTGAAAGTCACTCTAGTGTCGTTCCATTTAACAATTTTGAGACCCCCATTATTGATATTGACCATATGGTAGTCGAGACTTTAGACAAGGATGTTGTTAAGCCCATTTGTGACTCCAATGGAGAGTCGTCGATCGAGTCATCAGATTTCTTTGAAAATCCTTTCGCTAAGGATATTCCTGATTTATTTGAAAATGATATTGGGTTTTGTGAACCTAGCCTTGAAATTAAGTGGGATCAACCACCCATTTTTGATTCCCACTCCTTTGATTCACCCTACCCCCAATTAGAGTCCACTAATGATATTTTGGGAACTAATTGTTTGTTCTATGATCTTAAACATTTCACTCCATCTCTCACTGACGAGTGGAGCAGTTCAGTGGTCATCTATGAAGTTTGTCATGCGCACAATGATAAGATATATCAATTCTTACCTTCAATATTTCATGCCTATATCTTGTCAATTGCTTACATATGTTTTTGTATAGCTTATGCGCAGGTATATGATCTACTTCTAAGGGCATTGACATGCTTTTTAAGGCACAAAGAATGATTTTCATTAATAAAGAGTCTAGCAAGACATTTAAATAAAGCTTCGCGGGAGGCAACCCGTGTTTTATTATATTTTTGTTATGAAATAAATTATTTTTGTTGGACAATTTAATAATGTTAATTTTTAAATAATTCATTTGGTTTTGGTTCTAATAGCTTTGACAATAAGACAATAATTTTATCTAGTATTGTAGTAGCTTGTTCATCACAGGTACTTTGGTGCTTGGGTTGTACTTTGCCCCCGTTTTCAAGCTAGCTTGGGGGAGCTGATGCACGGTTGTATGTTTTCTTTTCTTTCTTTACCATTTTGTTGAGTCGTCCCCCATTCCTTTGTTGGTTATGTTGTCCTTCTTTGTGTAATATGCGCTTAAACCCATTTCACACATTGAGGACAATGTGTTATTCTAGCTTGGGGGAGGGATTTAGTTTGTGTCGTTGTTTATTTAGTCTAGTTGTTTATTGAATTTGAAAAATTTGAAAAATCCAAAAAAATTAAAAAATTAAAATTATTTTAATAAAACTTGTGTGTTTTGTCCACCCAATTGTGTTGTGCATAATGTCATTCCTCAATGCATTTCCGTTATTGTAGCTTTTTAGCCAATGTTTCATGCTTTTGACGGGATTTTGCATACATGGGGATGTCTTGTACACAGTGGGTGAGGGATTGATTTTAGACTTATTAGGCTTAATCTTGACTTTGGCAAACTACATATACGGTAAGGTAGAGCCTCCAGTGATCGGTACATCTATACCCGATCCCAATTAGGTGTGTGTAGTTTCTCCTTATGATTTGCGTCACATCAAAAACGCACAAGTATGGTTTTCATTCCATTTCTAGTGAGCATTACATTCATGATTTAAAAAGCATTTGAAGCCATTCACTTTGAATCCATTGCCTAAATTTAGCCCTTTTTCACATTGTTTCACATTTCATTAGCTACATGTAAAGATATTGCCTACCTTGTTAAGTTAGTAGCTATACCGTTTGTGTTTGGGTGCTCATTTGGGATATTGTTCAAGTTATGTCAAAGTGATCTTGATTGGACGGAATTACTGATTGCCGTGCCGAAGAAAAAGAAAAAGAAAAAAAAAAGAGTTCAAAGAAAAAAAAGAATGAGAAAAAAAAATGAAAAGAAAAACAAATGCAAAAAAAAAATGATGTTGAATATGAAAGAATGAAAAGAAAGAAAGAAGCATGTATTGAAAAGAAAAAAAATGGTTTATGAAAAGAAGAAGAAGTTGTGAGTGTTATTTCCATGATCTGAAATTCAAAAAGTTGGGAAATTCACTCTTGTGTTGCCATGAGTATAAGCCAATTTGCTATTTTTGGCTTAGTTTTATTTTCTTGGGAATGGTTCCGAGTTTTGATTGAGCATCCTTGCATAATTGGTATGTTGCTAGCTTGACCTTAGCTCCACATTACCATAATTCATTTGTCCACTTTGTTACCCATCTCCCATAGCCTTCTTCTTGCTTTTGGCTTCTTTCTATGCTTTTCATGATTGTTTTGACTTGTCGTTTTGGAATGTTTACCATATTAGATTGCGGGCGCATTCTCATGAGTCGTAGATAGGAGAGTGCCACTCAAATATAAAATAATATTTCCTTGATTTATATAAAAATTTGAGTGTTGAGTGCACCGTGAGAGTCCATTGTCAAAAGATCATGCAAGAGCCGAAAAGTCTATTTGATGTTTCTTATGCTGCGCCGTTATGTAAATCTAAACCATGTTTTGCATTTTCCCTATGCCCACGTTGTTTCGGGATGTGTTTCATTGTGCTCTATAAGCGACTTGATGGGATTTGCATTTGGTTGGATTGATTGTTGCTCGTCGCCCTTGTCCTTGTCATGTTTGTTATTGTATGCTTGCTTGAGGACAAGCAAGGGTTTAGCTTGGGGGAGTTTGATAAGTGAATATTTGTATGATTTTAATCCCCAATTTAGCTCGGTTTTGTATGTCATTTGTGCTTTGTTAAGCCATTTTATGAGCTAATATCGTCTTCTAGGCGATTTCCTATGTTCTAACCTATTTTGTAGGGAAAGTGACGTTTCTAAACCCTTTTTCTATATTCCCGAGCATTTGCCTAGAACCCGACGATTTGAAGAAGCAAGCTTGACCAAGTCAAAGGCATTTCAAGAAGGTTCACTGATTCAAAAGAAAGAAGAAGCAAAGACGATTTCGGAGTTGTCAGAAGATCGATCAGTTAGGCGAAGAAATCATCACTTTACATCAAACCCTATCATCAAACCCGACTCAAGAGGTCAAGGGGGATAATGAAAGTCAAGTCATATGCAAGGGAAGATGAAACGAAAGTCAAAGCACCAAGAACACAATATACTCGATCAGGTATGTGGTGAACCCGATCGGGTATGTTTGTTGATCCGAGCTTTTGCTTCGACTTCCTCCTTTTTTTTTCCTATGTGATGAATACATGACCCCTCCCCCACGAAACCTACTGCTATAAATGAGAGCCTCAACACACAATTCTCAACACACCTCCCTACACTTCTAAACACTTCTCTTCACACTTCTCTCTTTAGTTTAGTTTTTTCTTTCTTTCTCCAATTTGTAGTTTTAGTTTTAGATCTAGTTTTCTCTAGTCTAGTTTAGTTCTAAGTTTCCTTCAATTGTAATTGTTCTACTTGTAATTGGAATTCTAGTTTCCGGGTTTGCATTTTTCTATTCAAGTTCCTATTCTATTTCAATCTTTGCTCATCCTTTCCGGTAATCCTTATTCTTGTTTTTACATTATAGTTTCATTTTCTTTTAGTATTTCCTTTATCATGTTTACCATTCTTAGTTTTATAATCTTAGTTTCCCTTTCATTGTTAATCATGCATAAGTTATCTTTGTTCTAGGGGGAAGGGTTAACATGTCTAATTAATTTATAAGTATAAATTGATTCCGGGTAGAATTGTTTTAGTTGTCTCTATTTCTTGTTTGATTCTCATGATAAACTGTGATTTAAGGCCTTAATCAATTGTTTATACTTGTCAATTTCCGTCTCAAGGGCGAGAGTCGAGATGAAAATTAAAGGACTGGCAAGAATAGTTTAATGACCTAGCAAGGCTGAAAAGACGTTAGGACCCGTTTAAAAGTCGGTATGAATCCGAAAGGAATATACCATTTAAAGACTTGGACAACTATGATTTTTCTAAACCCGTAATCAACTTTGCTTTTAAATTGATTAGCATGTGAACCCCGATCCCTAGATCCTTTTCTTTATTGTATTGTTATCATTTTTATGATAACATTTATTAATTAGTGACAAACATTTGCCAATCGTACAAGATAGAGTTCTAACCATAACTATTCACAAGTATCGCCCGTCTCCCCGAGATCGACCCCTTACTTCCCTAATTACATTAATTTGTTGTTAGCCTAGTTTGGGTTATTTATCTTTGATTAGGGTATGCGACAACCCTGTCATGGTGTTATTATGGTAGCTGTGAATGTAGGGATGGTAGTTGGTTGTCTGGGTTGGGTGTAACCGCATAAGGTGATTGTGGGTGGTTGGAGGAGATTATGGTCTTATGATATGATTAGGGAGTAGGGTTGGGGTGCGTGATTTTGTGAGAGGAATTGTGTAACACCCCCGATTTTATAATCATGGGTATTTAATAAAGTCGTTATTTTTATAAAATTTTCTTTTACTTTTATCGGTTAAAATATTTTAAATCGATGATTTATTTCTTAGCTTTAAATTAATGTTAAATTGAATTTAGTTCAGTTGGTTAAAAATTGTCGCATTTCAGTCCGTTATGAGCCCATAATCGGACTCTACTCAAAAAACTGAGTGGGTAATACCCACCTTGAATATCATGCCTACTATTACTCACCATCTAAAAACAAACTAACAAATCTCCACCTCCCTCCTAAAATTTCAGCATCTTCTTCTTCTTCCTCTCAACACCAAAAACCTCATTAAACCTTCGTAACCTAAAAAGCTTAACACGGATGTCATTTCTCCGTCTCTAAACGAAACTTCACGATTTTTTCATCAATCTTCTCCTCTCATTCCCCTTTCTTTTCATACCATAAAGTATCTTTTTCCTCAAACTTTTTATAAAAAGAAGTAGAGGGGGAGGGGGAGAACAAGCGGGTATCAGAGCGTGGTGTCCTAGGAGGGGGGGGGGAAGGTTGGAATCGTAGATGGGTGTAAGGGAAGGGAAGGGAAAATGTTATTGGAGGCAGTGGGATAACGCCCTCAGGGGAAAAAGGGCAGGCAAAGGCGGATAAAGGGGGTCGAACGTGGAGGAAGAGGTGAGAATGGGCGTTGGATGGTAAGGGACAACCGGATGAATGAAGCGGTGAGTGGATGGTAGAGTAAAGGGGGAAAACATACAGGAAGGGGATGATAAGCAGGATAGATATGGAGAGATGTGCCGAGTTGGAAACATTAGTGTGGGGAGGCGGAGGCTGTGTGTGCGTATAGGGGGGGGGGGGAATACTAAGAGAGGGGAAGGAGAAGGGTAAAAGGTGAAAAAGGCGAGGGGAAGAGAGGGGAAGATACGCCAGGGGAGGGGAGGAGGTGTTGGAGGGAGGAACGACAGACAGTTAAGGGGGTAACAAAGGATGTTGAGGGGGTGCGTGGACTCGAGAAATATAAAAGGTAAAGGCATGGGTAGGGGTGGCCTGGTGGGAGATGGTGGAAGATAAGGTCAAGAAAAGATTAGCCATCGCACGTCTCCTCTATCCATCTTGTTTAGTTCCTTTTCCTTTGGGAGACGACTAAGCTGTCTGTCCTCGGGCTTATCGGTTCTTCGACGACGTGTTCCCTACGTGCGCTACCCTTATGTCGTTTCCGTGTATATCTGCTGCGAGGCTAAGAGAAAATATGACTTAAGGAATAAAAGCGGAGGCTTCTGATAGATAGTGCCCATTTTTCTAGATCTAATCTTAAGACCGACATAATTTCTTTGTTTAAGACGATTTTCTAGAATTTCGGTCATGGCTTCTAATCTTGTTATTTGTCGGAAAAAATGTGGATTTTGAAGATTTGGGTCAAGGAAATCTTATGGTATCATTAGCTTACTTAAGGATTGCTTAATTGGAGTGCGAATAAGGTAATATTGACGGGTTACTCGATATCACATTTTTTATGTGTTTTCTATGTGTTTTAGAGTATTATTTATGAGAAAGACAAACTCTTTATTAGCTATTGAAATGTATTAATGTTCTCACATGTTGAAAATGTTTAATTATGTTCATATATCTTCTTATGTTAAAAGTTGGTGTTTGTTGTACTAATTCTCCTTTTAGTTGTATGAAAATGCTTTAAAGACACTAATGCCGGTTTAATTCATGTATGTTGGATGTATTGATACCCATATGTTGTGTGGAATGTTGATTAATGATGGTTTATGTTGATAACTGTAAATAGGTTTGAGTTTTGTATGTATTGATACCCAGCCGGGAAGTTCCTGTATATTGTTGTTGAGTTTGTCGATTTTTGGACAAAAAGAAGTCCCAGCCGGCTAACCGGCTAGGAGGGCCTTACTTAAGTTGCCTTTCGAAATCGTGACTCGTTTCCCAGTCGATCGCCGACCGGCTAGGAGGCCCCTGAACATTTTCTCAAAATTTCCATGTGTACTTTAATCCCCAACCGGTCGACCGGCTGGGAGCCCCATATGAGTTTTTTTACTTTGGACTGTTGTTTTGGTCGCCCAGCTGGCCGACCGGTTGGGGACCCCGTGTGAACTGTTTTCCCTTTCTTTTCTTACGACTTCACATGTTTAATGACGGTTTTGGATGTTTAACTCATTTAAGTCATTTATGCCTTGAGTAGTTGTCGAGTCTTGTTGTTGGATGATATTGAGCTCTCATTTCCTGTTTAAACTCTTATACTCGTTAGTAGCATACTTGCTCATTTATTCTTGATCTCCTCTTCCGTGCCTAAAAGCCGGATTTGGATGCTTAATCTCTTTCCGCCTCTTCCGTTAGCTGCCCTTGCCGGAATTGGGGTACTCGAGAAACGCCTTATCTCGAGTCTTGGATGTGGAACGCCTTACCACTTGTCGAATTGGAAAATGCCTTATCCCAAGATTCTGGTAAGGTTTAGAATAGTACCGTACTATTATTGTAGTTTTACCGAGAGGATTAGAGTCTTGATCTAAGTATACGAGATGTTTGTCGTATGTGGTTCAGGGAAACGCCTTATCCCGTGGACTAGTTCGTCTTATCTTACAAAGTACAGATGCTAATGCGTGTCATTTACCGTGAGAGTGTGTTTGCATTTCCCGGTGATTGGTTGGTTGTGAAATGGATGTTTAAATGCCTTGTGCCTTCTTGTGAGTCGTGTCCCCTACCTCTTCGACTATATGGTCACTAATAGTGAGATACAAGCCGTTAGTAGCGATATCGTTGTTGGGAGTGTGTTTGAATTCTATTGTTGTTAGTGGGGATATGACGACGTTGTTGGGAGGCGAATGCAATGCGTTGATCGACCCGGCCGCCAAATGTTGTATCCTTGCGAGGTGGTGTCATTGCATCTCGCTTACTTGCATGTTTATTCTTGACCTCATATTCCGTGCGGGTTTAGCCGAAAGATGATCCTTGTGGTCTTTCTGCCTCTTTCGTATGGGTTTAGCCTAATTTGAGATTACTCGGCTACCATGTGGGTTTAGTCGGATGATCGAGTCTTGGATGCAAGGGTTTATCCCGAGAGTCTGACCAGGTTTAGACTAGGACTTATGTTTTGTTGTCGTCCTACAGGGAGGATTAAATTTTTAGTATACAAAATGTTTATCGTATACGGTTCATGGAAATATTTATCCCGTGGACTTGGTGGTCATGCTTGCCAAGTGCAGATGCTAGTGCGTGTCATTTACCGTGAGAGTGTGTTTGCATGATCATAATGATCGGTGTATTGTAAAGTGAATATTTAAATGTCTTGTTCCTTCTTGTGAGTCGTGTCCCCTACCTCTTCGACTATATGGCCACTAACGGTGAGATGCATCTCGTTAGTAGTGATATCGTTGCCAAGGTGAGCCTTCCCTAAGTCTTGGTTACTTGATAATAATGATGTATACACGATGATGATATTGTTTATATAAGATAACTATATTATTTATTTATATGGTGATGATATTATTTATATATGATGATAATGATATTGTATATATGTATGATGATGATATTGTTTATATTTGATGATGATAATGTATGTTTATATGCTCTTGTTATGTACGTTTTAATGTGATATGGCTAGGAGAACCCTGAGTTACTCCCCACTGACTGTGGCATTCATGTTTCATGAATGCATAGGTTGCAAATTGGTGTTGCATGGGGTTTTACCGAGTGAGCTAGCGAGTACTGACAACGATTCACCCTTAGCGTTGTAGTTTATATTAGTTTATTATCTTAATTGTGTATTTATCAAGGGATCGGTGTCCCTTATATTTATCTAAGTTACAATTTAAATAAACGATTTATTAAACTATGTTTTGGTTTTATAATATAGTGACATTCGCGGTTTTGCTTTTAAAGTTTGTAAAAATCTCGAACTTCCGTTGCAAATCTATGTGTTTACTTTATTGCGAAATCGCGGGATGTCACAAATTGGGGAGGTGACTCATTAAGCATGTTGCAGGTAGCTAGTCACCATAGCGTGTTGTGGAAATACTGGCAATATATTGGTTTGTTGTGGAGTTAAAATAAAGTTAAGATTACAAGGCCGCCATAGTTGAAAATATTTTTGGCAAATAATCCTAAATTTAAATGGTTTATTTAATTTAACAACAATAATTTCAGCTATTGTTGATACACTCATAATACTTCGAACTACATTTTTAATCGCAAAATAAACCCTATTATAAGTGCACTATTCTCAAAATAGACGAAAGTAAGGGACAATTACTTGCATGATGGATAGGTTATTTTCTAAAGATTATTTTTTTTTCTTAATAATTAGGTTTAGTTGATAACTTATACCTAGACTTTTCAAAAGATGACCAGATCCAAAAAATCGACTAAACTCGCCCAAAAATAACCCTTAAATAACCAGCTCTTTTTCCCCTAGACCTGAAGCACAAACTTAGGATGAAGAACCGCACAACCCAGTTGACCCAATAAAAGGTAAATTTATTAAAATATTGTATTGAACGTGGACAATTGGACATCATTGTATAGAAAGATATTTATATTTATGATTATTTTAACGCATAGGTTTGCCCCATTATTAATTTCTCAAATTGTGTAAATATATTTTATTCTTGTCACGTACATGTAACAATTTATAGTTGCAATTGTGAATATATTAATAAAAAATGCTTACTCTTACTAATATCATCTATTAATTCTCATAATTATAAAAATTAAGAATAACTATATGTTTATAATTACAATTAAAAGAAAATAAATATTTATAAAAAAGGGATTAATTAGACCCGTTTTAGACCCGAAACTCGGATAAACCCGTCCCGTAGTTTATAAACTCAAGCAGGCTCGTCACTTATTTTACCCGAACCCAAAATGACTGAATGCGTAATACACTGGTCCGACTCGTTTGACATGTCTACTTATACATTGTATCACACCTCTTTTCAAAACATAAACCTAAGCTAACTTTCTTTAAAAATTCACACATAAAATCCTATTTTCTTCCAAACTGAACACCAAATTCATGGTCCTGGCTTGAGAATGTGATGACTCTTTTAATCAAATTTACCGTCTTATCAAGATCTTAGATTTGAAAAAAATTGTAACTTTAAGAACGTGTTGCATGAGTTAAGGCCGGTTACGTCAAACGTTTTTAACCAAATAATCTTTGACCGGCTATATTTTATGGCTACGAAATCTATAACTAATGTTTTTTTTCAAATTGATCGTCTATACGAGATGTTTAGTTTCCAAAAAAGATTTGTCGTTTTTTGAGTTCGTAACAAAGAGTTATAGATAGTTAAAAAAATTTAGCTCAAAAAGAGAGGTACCATGTAGAATATGCAAGAACAAAGTAGTAACATGTAAAATATTCAATAAAAAAAAGACGCAAAATAACTATTATGCTCTTACTAATTAACCCACCCATCATTTCTCTACCAACTTTACCCATTAATACTTATTTATGATTCACATCGCATCACCATTGTCGTAATCCATTTCCTTCCCCACGTACACCACCAATAATATCGGTGATACCGCCTACTTGTCCTCCCTCTTACATCCACCATCAAAAATCCACAATATATATACCTCAAGCTCACAAACGCCGAAGCCTACAATACCCACCTTCACCGCACAACTTCATCTCATAGTCGGCTTTGATCCTTACATCACTATATACAACGTCAAATACCTATATTCAAAATTTTTGACTATTAATATCTAGCCAAGAAAAACTCTTCCCACCTACTAAAACCATCCCCTTACCCTAGAAAAGTAAGAGCTTGGAGGGATGCAGTTACGATATTAAGGGTGGTGCCAGCAAGGGGGTGAGGTAGGTGATGGTGGTGGGATGCATGTGGTGAATGAGAGAGTTAATGGGTTAATATGATGGGAAATGGCGGTGATAGTTGGGAAAAGAGGGTGAGAGGGGCCGTCAGAGGAAGGACAGTCATGGGACCGCAACGATGGTACCACTTGTGGTGTTGATGGTTTGTTGTGATGGTAATGGTGAATGTGGGTTAAATGGGTATAGGAAAAGTGTTGATGTATAATTAGTTAAGACAAATCGTCTATTGGTCTTTTCTTTTGGGATTTGGTATTGAGTTTGGGAAAAAATAGGATTTTAGGTATAAATTTTTAAATAAAGAAATTTTAGGTATAAGTTTTAAAAAGTGGTATTACACTAGGTATATGTTCTCCATTTACCCTAATAATTATATTGTTTTCCTTATACTCATCCATATCCCATATTACTCATCACCTAAATACACCACCTGTAAAAAAAATGGGCTCAATCCCCAAAAACATTATGCAACTAACAGAAATTTGTCACCTATCATTGGGAATTGACCCTCACCCAAACAACCACCATTACTTTATTGGAAACTCACGCTTGGAATCGACCCTCAACCTCATTCCAATTCATCCGCATTACTTCATTATTCTCTACAAAACTCAACCTCTTATGCTCTCTTTCCCTCCTTCTCTTCAAAACTAATTGTGTTCTCTCCTTCCTTTTTATCATCAACCCGTCAAATTCTTCTCTTACCAAAACCCTTATTCAATCTATAAAGTGATCATATCATTATCAATCATGAATTTTGATTCGTGGGTTTGTGTATCTGTAATCACCAAAAGATATCAATCTAAGGAAGACTTTAGTGTAATG
>JAIUZE010046777.1:0-12898 GCA_022085475.1 Heliosperma pusillum
TAGTTTTGTTGCCCGCGAAACTCGCGGACATATCTATATTGTGTTACATATGCATTTTTTTTGTTAACCTTTATACTTGTATATATAGACATATAAAGTAAAAACTAAGTTTTTTTTTGTTGCAACCGTAAAATCACATCATTAGAAAAATTTCCATAAAAGATACAGTATAATTTAAAACTCGAAGTTGCACATCATCCCTTTTGTGCAAGGGATCCCGAGGGATAAGTGTTGCTAAATTGATATCGTCCGTGATTTCATAGGTGACTACGGGTCGAACCAAAACAAAATACTTTTTTCTAAGTAGGGGTGATCCGTTGGACATAGAGCCAATTTTTGACCTTTTTTTTATTCCTTGTAATTTGTCTTTCCTTGGTGGTATCAAAATGCCTCTGTGTCAGGATATCTTATGTGTCTCCCCAGGAAAATAGATGCAGAATTGTTGAATATCCCCCTTAAGAAATTCAATTTATATATAATTAGATATTAGTAGCCTACCTATAAAGCTTACAGCTCTTATAATATAGAATATGCCATGTAAGTTTGGTAATTGCGAAGTTGCAAGTCATTACGAATAAAAACTTTTCCTAGCACATATGATCATGCCGAATGTAAATGAACGAAAAAGTCACACTAACGGAAAATATGGAGCAATACATTACATACAATAGAAAAGATTGTCATATTAAATAAAAGTAATTAAAAAAAATTAAACTTTTACTTAAGTAATACAATTAGAAAGATTATCCTATCTAAATAATAACTGAAACGATTCATGAAGTAAAAGTAAAACAAAATTTTTGTGTATCGTTAGTTATGAATAGTCCATATACTCAATCATCTTAATGCAACATCATGTAAAACTATACGAATGGCGTCTCATTTGAGGGAAATAACTGTTTACATCCCCTTAAAAATTAGGATTATAACAAAATTATATAATATGAAATTGCAAGTCATAGATATGAAAACGATACAAAATATAGAGAAAACGAATTGAACCTTTGGTCCTAGCAAAATTCGGCCTAAGAACAGATATCAACACAGATATCCTCCTAATCGTAACACCCAAGACTGATTGAGATATGCCCTTGTAATTGCTAGAAAAAGAATTAAAAGTTACAGTTAACTTTTTATTATTTTGTGTTTTGTGTGATGGAGGCACAAGTGAGAGAGAGTAGAAATTAGGTTAGAATTTTTCCTTGCTCTACACCTTTTCACGGCACCCTTAGGTCTAATATGAGGAGATTTAGTCTCCTCAAATAACAACCCATTGACTGGAAAAACCCGAGTGTATTTGGACACTTTTTCCGGTAATTTTAGCTTATAATATAATGTAATCCATTATAATCATCATTAGTCAAAGACCGACATTACAATACATCATTAATTATAAATATCCGTATATTTATAATTTTCCAATTAATTATAACGGTTTATATTTAATTAGCTTACATTATATACAACAATTAAATATAACATTTTATATTCAATTTACGAATTACAGTTAATTCGTCTCAGCTAAATTTATTTAATCATTATTAAATAATTATATCATCATCACATTGACTAACCTTTTAGTCAATAACACCGACTAACCTTTTAGTCATTTAATAAGGCATCAATATGATTATTTTATCAAATAATCACATCTCTCAATCACATCCTTTAGGTGTGACTTTCAGGGACCAGTTGATCACCGCCATCTGTATGACGATAACGTCAAACTTATCTAGCAAGCCAACCGTTATCGATAAACGTTAATCAACTGATTACAATACAAAGTATACCCTGTGAACCTACAGAGATTTATTTATGTTATTGCACTAACTGTGGAGGACACTGGCTCCAACAATCTCCCACTTGTCCGTACAAGTGTATGTGCGATAACCGATTCTCATATCCATTATAAATTTCTCCCACTCAATGTAAACCCAATTTGCAAAGTCCGTATTCACAAAGGTCGTAGTTTACAAGTGATCAGTATCAAGAGTGGTTTCCCCGACTAGAGAGTAACTTAACTGATAAACGAATCTTCATTCGAGCATGGCCATGCATTTCAGTTACAGCTCCTCGAGTGGCCCTGAGAAATATCATATCCTGATAAAGGTGGGATATTTTCTTCAACTCGAATCTTGCAGATACAAGCGCAGTATGAAATGACCCAGTGAAAATCTACTTAGCCTCCTGTTACGGTCGACCATGAGAAAGAAACCAAAGTCACCCAAAAACTGCCTTTATCTCAAGAGACAGTCGATAGTCAAAAGAATCGACTCTAGGAACACTATGGATGTCCTATCCACGACCCGGCACCTAATGTTCCGAAACATTTAGGACTCCATAACGTCGTCACAAAATGTCCTGCGCAGTATCATTATAACTCGCATCTGTGATCGATCAGTCAACAGTTTGACTTATGGCTCGTTGAACCCACCATCAATCGACGTCACAAAATAATTGCCAGAGTTATCAGCTCATGTAGGCAATTACGGACCCAAAACAAATATAATGTAATTCAGTTCACTTTGTGGTGTTCAATGTTGTCAGTACAACCCACATGAAAAACAAAATATAAAACAAAACGATGATTTCATTAATAGTTTTATGAAAAAGATACAGGTGTCTAATCCATACAAAACAACTAATACAACTCAAGAACACGCTTAATTCCCATGGAAATAACGTGCCCTTCATGCTTATCATATCTTAACGGTTTAGTGAGAGGATCTGCAACGTTATCATCCGTAGCAATCTTGTCTATCACTATCTCTTTTTGCTCCACGTAATCTCGGATCATGTGAGCCTTCCGTTGTACATGCCTAGACTTGTTGCTGGACTTAGGCTCCGTAGCCTGGAAGATGGCACCACTATTATCACAATAGATGGTGATCGGGTCATCCGAACTAGGAACTACGGTTAGTCCCTGTAAGAACTGACGCATCCATATAGCTTCCTTTGCAGCCTCTGAAGCGGCATAGTACTCGGACTCAGTCGTAGAATCTGCTATAACATTTTGTTTGGAGCTTTTCCAGCTGACCGCAGCGCCATTAAGAGTAAACACGAATCCAGAATGAGATTTCGAGTCATCTCGATCCGTTTGGAAGCTAGCATCTGCGTAACCGGTTGCGCATAGCTCAGTGTCACCTCCATAAGTCAATACCCAATCCTTAGTCCTCCGTAGGTACTTAAGGATATTCTTAACAGCTATCCAGTGTGTTTCACCTGGATTGCCTTGGTAACGACTGTCATACTCAATGCATATGCCACGTCTGGACGTGTGCATATCATGGCATACATGATCGATCCTATAGCTGATGCATAAGGAATCCGACTCATGCGCTCGACCTCTTCCGATGTCTTTGGTGCCTGAGCTTTACTCAAATGCATCCCAGAGACCATTGGAAGGTTCCCCTTCTTGGAGTTGGTCATGCTGAACCTCTCAAGAATCTTATCTATATAAGACTCCTGACTGAGGGATAACATCCGTCGTGATCTATCTCTGTAGATACGGATCCCCAAAATTCTTTGTGCTTCACCCAGATCTTTCATCTGGAAATGGTTCTTTAACCAAACTTTTACCGAAGTTAAGAGAGGTATGTCATTCCCAATCAAGAGTATGTCATCAACATACAATATTAGGAAGACAATCTTGCTCCCACTCGACTTGATATATAAGCATGGTTCCTCGACCGATCGAGTAAATCCATTCTCTTTTATCACCTGGTCGAAACGATGATTCCAACTCCGAGAGGCTTGCTTAAGTCCATAAATGGAACGCTTAAGCTTGCATACCTTCTTAGGATTTTTAGGATCAATGAAACCTTCGGGTTGTACCATGTACAACTCCTCCTCCAAATAACCGTTTAAGAAGGCGGTTTTCACATCCATTTGCCAAATTTCATAGTCATGAAAAGCGGCAATCGCTAAGATTATCCGAATGGAACGCAGCATAACTACGGGTGCAAAAATTTCATCATAGTGCAATCCTTGCACTTGAGTGAAACCCTTTGCCACTAGTCGTGCCTTGTATGTATCTGGTTGTCCTTCTACAGAATGCTTTATTTTATAAAGCCATTTGCACTGAAGAGGCCGAACCTTATCAGGTAAGTCAACCAGATCCCATACGTTATTCTCATACATAGAGTCCATCTCGGATTGCATGGCTTCAAGCCATAGCTTAGAGTCGGAACAGGTCATAGCACCTTTATAGGTAGCGGGTTCGTTACTCTCAAGGAGTAAAACGTCATTACTCTCATTCTCCTCGACCATACCAATGTATCTGTCTGGAGGAATAGAGTGTCTACCCGACCTCCTAGGTTCCAAAGGAATATTTACCGCAGCAGATGATGAAGGAATAGTTTCCTCCATTGGTTGCTCGGTTGTTGGTTCTTGAATCTCCGATAGTTCGAAGGTTCCATTACTTGTCCTATTCTCGAGAAATTCTTTCTCTAAGAACGTCGCACTAGCCGCAACAAAAACTCGATGTTCGGTAGGCGAGTAAAAGTAATGACCAAACATCCCTTTTGGATAACCAATAAAGTATGTCTTGACCGATCGTGGGCCGAGCTTAGCGTCAGGTCTCCACTTGACATAAGCCTCGCAGCCCCAAACCCGAATAAAGGACAAGTTAGGGACCGTTCCCTTCCATAATTCATATGGAGTCTTGTCTACAGCTTTAGACGGACTTCGGTTAAGTATTAGAGCAGCTGACAAAAGAGCATAACCCCATAATGAATCAGATACAACCGTGTGACTCATCCTGGATCGAACCATATCAAGTAATGTTCGATTTCTCCGTTCGGACACACCATTCAATTGTGGTGTTCCAGGTGGAGTTAACTGCAGTACTACACCACAGTCTTTAAGGTGTCGATCAAACTCCTTCGAAAGATATTCGCCACCACGATCTGAACGTAGTGCTTTAATCTTTCTATCCAGTTGGTTTTCAACCTTATTCTGGAATTCCTTGAACTTGTCAAAGGACTCACTTTTATGCTTCATTAAGTAGACATATCCATATCTACTCAATCGTCCGTGAAAGTGATAAAATATCTATAGCCATCTCTAGCGTTGATTGACATAGGTCCACACACATCAGTATGTATGGGTCCTAATAGGTCAGCAGCGCGCATTCCAACACCTTTGAAGGAAATTCGAGTCATTTTGCCTATGAGACATGATTCACACGTGCCAAAAGATTCCCATTTTCAAGGAGCTTCTTCACGCGTTGTTAATTTAGGGTTCCCACCGGCAATGCCATAAATAGGTTTGATCTTTGTCACCAACCTTTGCTTTCTTACTATCATAGATGGAGAACCACAAACCAGTATCGAGTACCCAAGTTCCGAAAAATTGCATGTTGATTCTCAATCATAGAATAACAGAAGAGACATACCATACAGGAGAGAGCGGCTGACTTTAATGTTTCGAGCGGTACACGAGGCAGTTCCTCCTCCAATGCCCAAGCTTGTGGCAATGGTGGCACTCCACGTTACCTTCATCGCTCTTTGTCTTGCCTTGTGAGCTACCGCTAGACTCACCAGGCCCACTCTTGCCTTGCCCTGGCTTTTTGATTTTCGGCTTCCCTACAGCTAGGTTTGCCTTAGCCTTGCCCATACCTTTGCCCTTGTTGCCAATCATGAGAACGTCCTTTTTCAGACTCCCACTCAATTTCAGATCACTCTCTGTCTGTACAAGGAGTGAGTGGAGCTGATGAAGAACGCGGTTTATGACGATCTTCTCATCGATTTTGCAACCAAGTGCCTCCAGTTTCTCGACATTCTCAATCATGTCAAGAATGTGTGGGCTAACTTCTTGGCCCTTCTGGAGTTTCGCTTCAAAGAAGCGACATGTATGCTCATAGCTAACGATCCTCGGTGCTTTCGAGAACTCGTTAGAGAGCGTGGTGAAAATCTTGTTCGCACCATGGGCAATGAATCGCCTTTGCAAATTTGATTCCATTGAAAAGATGAGTACGTTCTTTATCGCACCCGCCTCCATTACGAAATCACTATAAGCAAGTGATTCATTTGCTCCTGCATTGGGGCCTGGGTTTGGCGGTAGTGGCTCAGTCAAGTACTTGAGCTTACCGTCAGCAATGGCAGCATTCCGTAATGCAGCCTCCCAGTCCGCAAAGTTGGACCCGTTATTCTTCAGTCGCGAGGACTGATTCATAGTGTCCATGAACATCTTAAGCCAGGACTCACGCCCGAGCGTGGCACTTGGCATTGGGTCATCAGTATGGCCAGCCATATGTTATTAGCAGTTTATATCTGAATATTTGACTGTGGGAAAAATAAATATGATGAGTTTCATCGTTTTAAATTTGAGTCTAATGGAAAAACTGATTAATTCGATGACTCGTGCATTTATACAATTGACCTTCCTCAAGAATTATATAAATGATCCCAAGACTCAATTTCTGTAAATTGATAAGCCAACCTCTTGGCTAATTCTACTTTTAGAATTCCTGGTCGATAAATTTCTGTAAATTCAATCTATAGTCCATCATAATCACGAGATATTACTCGTACTATAATGTTGAGATAAAATAGGTCAACACTCACTACTTACCCAACGTAGAAGGGGTCATATTATGACTTCCGACGAAGAAGGGGCTCATAGTAGTTTTCCCTATAAAGACTAGTCTCAATTTTAATTTATAGGGGAAGGTCCCATCATCTTAACTTAAATTCATTTTAAGTGAACGAATGTCTAGCAACTCGAGAATGATTTAACTAAGGTGATGGCCCTAAAAGCGAGTGACATCTGTATGTCCATGATTAAAATATTCAACCTATATGAATCATTTTACATGCATTTTATTAGGTGGTTTGGTTTAGGCGGAATATGATGCAGTTATCTATCATGTGAAGGAAAGGAAAAACGAGAATGAAAAACGTAAAAGAAAAAACATGTCCTAGTGTGGCCTATCCTACCAAAAAGAATAAAATACAACTCGGAATCCAACAGATTGGACCCTCGAAGCTTGACTTTATCACCCTTCTTGGTCCATGCAGCGGGAGTGAGCTCCAATCTCCATCTTTAGTCTTCTTTGAAATTACAACAAATAAAATTACATATAACCTATTTATTACAAACTAATTTCAAAACCCAAAACTAAAAATAATGGAGATGCGAGATCTCAAAATACATCCAAGACTATGTTACCATCATTACGGTAACACAATCTACTAAGGCCACACTAAGTTACAACTGATTGTAAAATTACGTTAAAAATTCATTCAAACATTCCAAAAACATTATAAAAGCATCAACTAAAATAAAACATTCAAGACATAATACAGTTATTACGATGTTTTATTATCCAAACCACCCTTTAACATAGATTATAATTATGTGGTAATTCTGTAATCACCCACATCAATTACAATCTCGATTCATTTTACTGATAAAATGAACTATCCTAAACATTTCAAACTGCTTTAAAATGTAAGATATTAAGCATATGTGAACCGATTCACATTAATTATACACAATCCGAATGATGTACAATTAAAGGCCAAAAACTGAAACACGAAAAACAGAAATTTTTCATCAAAATTTTCGGCAAAAATTTTTCAAGCAAAACGGTCCTTATCGACAAAAAGGGAAAAATTAATATCCTTTCAAATGATAAACTCATTCAACATCAATTTCATTTTCATTTTAATCTAATCTTTATTAAATTAAAATCTCTACAAATCTATTCTATGTTATTTTAACAGATTAAAATAACAAAATAAATCTAAATGAAAACAAATACGAAAGGAAATACGATTCTGTAAAGGTCTCGATCGAGAAGAAATTAAACAATAAAGTCTCTCGATCGACTAATTCTTCCTAGTCGACAAACAGGGACCACGATCGAGTATAAAAACAATCGATCGACCAAAAATTTTGAGCAAACTGCTCGATCGAGCAGACAAAATTACTCGATCGATCAAACTACCCAGAAAACAGCTCGATCGAGCAAAACCCAGTACTCGATCGACCAAACAATAGAGAAAACTGCTCGATCGAGTGAAAACAAGTACTCGATCGACCAAAAACTCACAAAAGCTGCTCGATCGAGACACTAAAGTCCTCGATCGAGACAAACACACAGCGGCATAAACAGTTTCGGTTTATGAAATCAAATTAAAACAATTTCGTGGCCTATGCTCTGATACCACTTGTGGGAAATCGTTATTACCACAATACAATTATAATAGGATTATAACGAAAAGTAATAATTTGATTATCGAGTCATAAACGAAAACAAAGAAAAGGTTTAGAAATCAACCTTCGGTCCTAGCAATTGGCGTAAAGAACAGAGATATCAAGGTAGATATTCTCCTAATCGTTGCACCCAAGATGCTCCGAGAAATACCCTTGTGTTGCTAGAAGTTATCAAAAATTACTGTTAACTTTTGATTTGTGTTTATGTCAAAAGTTACTGTTAACTTTTGTCAGTTTTTGATGAATAGATGAGATGGAGGCAGAGAGAGAATTAGGTTAGAAAAGCCAAATAACCAATTTCCACTTTTGTGCTGCACTCCTCAAAACTCACGGCACATATTGTTTTTATATGAGGAGATTTAAGTCTCCTCAAATAACAACCCATTGACCCGAAAACCCGAGTGTATCTGGATACATTCGGTTTTGTTCATTTTAGCTTCCAATATAATGTAATATATTATAATCGTCGTTTTACATGGACCGACATTATAATCCGTCATTAATTATAAATATCCGTATATTTATAATATGCCAATTAATTATAACTGTTTATGTTTAATTAGCTTACATTATATACTATAATTAAATATAACTTTTTATATTCAATTTTACGAATTACAGTTAATTCGTCTCCGCTAACTTTCGTCTCATCATCACATTGACTAACCTTTTAGTCAAATACACTGACTAACCTTTTAGTCATATAATAGGGTATCAATATGATTATTTTCTCAAATAATAACATCTCTCAAACACATCCTATAGGTGTGACTTTTAGGGACCAGTTGATCACCGCCATCTGTATGACAATAACGTCAAACTTATCTAGCAAGCCAACCGTTATTGATAAACGTTAATCAACTGATTATTATACAAAGTATACCCTGTGAACCTACAGAGATTTATTTATGTTATTGCACTAACTGGAGGACATTAGCTCCAACACAATTATCTAATAAAAACCAAAATATTTAAGTTTACAAAATAAATGAATAATTTACAAAAAATTGTTTAACATTCTTTGTAAAATAAATAAAATATATAAAAAAATTAACTTTTTATAAAAAGTCGAGACACACTAAAAATATATGTGCCTAATCTTGACTATCTCATGTTTTTCTTAGGTAATATAGATATATTTTAATAAAAATAACGATTTTGTAAAAAATAAAAAATCATATTTTCAAATTTTCAAAATATTTTCATTTTTTAGATTAAAAAACAATATTTTTTTTTAAAAAAACATAACTATTTTAATTTTTGTGGTATGATATATTGAATTTCTCATGAGATTTTGATAAGGGGCTTAATTCCACGTTTTGTATAACTTATGGGGCTTAATCACTACAATCTAAATTTAAGCGGTTTAGTCTCACAATTAGACAAAATAATGGGGTTCAATTACAACTTTCGCGGGTATAGAAACACTCAAAGTTTTCAAAGTTTGACTCATAAAAAGTAAATTACTACATTTGTTTTGGAAATAAGGGAGTATACTCAAACTTTTTTGCCTTCTTTTGGTGCGTATTATGGAGTACTAATTAGTCACCAAAAAAATGAACCGTAGTATTGTGTGAGACGGTTTTTAACGGTCGGACGGTCCCATTAAAGTAACACAACTCATTAATTAGTTTATGACCAATAAATAAGTATTTTTTTTAAAAAATAAGTGGATCAACCCACGATGTAAAACAGTTTCATTCTATAATTTGTGAAAAATATTTTGATTAATGATTATTCTAATCAATTGTTAATTACGCTCTCTATTTTAAGAAAATATAATAGAAGGTTGAGAAAAAAAAAAGTTTAAGAGTGGTAATCTATTCATTATTTTTCTTAGTTAAGTTTAGTTAATCAAGGAGTAAAATTTTTGGATGGAAAAGGTGCAAGTATTTCTTAACTCGTGATTCGTGAATGAAAGCTTGTTGATAATGGCTTTGTTGGAATACATGTTGGTATGTGAGAATACAAATAGTAGACATTTAATGGTGTTGTCCATGATTCTTTTTTAATAGTGACGGTCACAAGCTTGTGACGGACTAAATGTGACCATTTTATGATAAAAAGTAATCATCCATAAAATGTTACCAGTCATATAATGGTTACATTTTCCATAAAAATGGTCACATTTGCTCCGTCACAAACTTGTGACGAAAATTTGTGACACAAATGAGAATTTGTGTTTAATACATCTCTTTAATTTATGAGAACTTCCATTATGAACATTGAAAACTATTATTTTATCACTTTATCTATGACTTTGTTTAGTACTCGATAGATTCTTATTAGTGGAAGCAGATTAATTAAACAGATTATATATGACATATTTGATTAACATGTTTGACTAATATATTTTAATTAGCATATTAAGTAAAATTATGGTAATTAACATCTTTAGGTTAATAGATTGTTGTAGGTATCTATGTATGCTGGGGGTGAAAAACGGTAGATTAGTTAGTCAATCATGCTAAAAGTCTTGAATATGGTGAAAATTAACCAATCTATTGCACAAGGAAAGGGAGCCCAAATAGTATCTCGATTGCCCACGAAATTCTTGCTATTATTTTTTTGCTCAATAATGTAACAACCTCATTCACCCGGACGATCAACATGGATGAGAGAGCTACTTGTCGATTTCCTAAGGTCGTGAGAGCAACAAAACAATCAATTACAAGGAAGGTACTAATACAATTATCAAGGAACAATGCAAAATATGACTAGCTAGACCAATACCCGGACTGACTCATCTCATCTCCCACGCCAATCCAAATACCCCGCATCCCAAGCTTGTAACAACCCGTAATTTGAAAGACGGAAATTATATTTGAAAAATAATAAATTTAATTTATTTTAATTTATTAAGATTTGTTTGAATTTATGATAATTTAATAAAATTATTTTGAATTTGTTCGGAATTAAAGAGAAGGTTTTACGGTTTAACCCGAACGTCATTTAACTATTCCCGAGTCAACTTAAATCCCGAAACAAAACCCGAAACCCGACTTTGGCATGAGTCACATGCCCCATGTCATCTTTTTCCACTCACTTTGGATCTTTTAATTCTTTCGATTAAACTAATACGAATATCTAAGATATTGGTAACTTTATCGATCCGTCAACTTAAATTTCGCGAATCGCTTAAAAACAGACCCATTTTCTTCTCATTTCACACGGCTCCTTTTCCTCTCATAGGACTTGATATTTTCTTTCTTTTGATTACAATAACATAATATCTAAATAATATCTAGAGATTTGATTTAATTAACTTAATATCTAATAATATCTAATTAATTACCATAATATAATTATAAAACCCGAGTCAATCCCGTAACAACAATTTCAAAACCCGACTCATTAATTCCTCTATATCTACACGGCACACACCCCACTCTAATTCACTACTTATCTTTTCATTTTACACTAAATCAACTTAATACCTTTTTAATACTTTCTTTACTCGTTCTTGGTGTTCTTCATCGTTCTTCATCGTTCTTCATCGTTCTTGAGCAAAATCGTCACAAAACCTTCGTTACTTGTTCAAATCCGTCCTAATATATATTTCTAGAGTCTCCTCTTCGCTCTTCATCTCCACGTACGTTTTATTTCCAATTCCGACAAAATCGTTTTCAACACTTTAATTATGGAAAAATCAAGTTTTAATTCTAATAATGTTATTCTTGTCATTTCTTATAGGGGAAGATTTTGAAGACGAGTTTGGTGACTCGTATATTTTAGGAGAAGACTAGTAGACGGGTTTCTTATTTCTTTAGTTCTTATTTTGGGTGCTACTTGATGTTGTGCTAGCTAAGGTAACGATTCCGAGTTACTCGACGAATTAATGTTACATATCTTTTGTTTTTGTTCATGTTATTGTTATTTATGGTTTTAGTAGTAACATGATAAGTAGTTATGATTATTATGTTGTATGGAATTTTTAACATGATTGGTGTTCTTGACATATTTGGATGATTAGTTCATAATTATAATTGTAGTATGAATGGTTAAATTGATTGTTAAAATGGTTGTTTGTTAATTAAAACATGTTGGAAATAATTTGGGATTTTTGATTAGTGTGGGCCGTGTAGGCTGGCTGGAAAACCAGCCCAAACCAGGCCGGTTCAGGCCGGTTCAGGCCCGGTCCAGGCCGGTCTGGATTGGTCCGTGGTTGGTCCTTGGGTCTTGTGTCGATACTTGATTGTTTTGTTGTTGTTTTGACGGGTTTTAAATATGTTAAAGCATGCGGGAAATATTAAGAAACGAGTTTAGAAATGTCGACTCAAAACAGGCCCAAACCAGGCCCATGGGCCCAGTCCAGGCCCGTGTCATGTTCGGCCCAAAACAGCCCGTGGGTTTCCTCCATGGACTTGTGACGGTTTTTGAGTTATTGTTATTTTACCTTGTTTTGTAATATTTAGCAAGTGGGAAATGTTAATAAGTAAATTATTTAATTAAAAGTTTTCATAATATTATTATTTCTCACATGTTAGAAATTATAATACGAGATTGTAGTTTAATATGATATCCGTTAAGTCAAGCGGGTTTTTGTATGATTTTAATAATTCACATGTTAGAAGTTGGAATAAATTAGCATGAGATGAATATGATGATTTTATGTTCAAGTTTAATTGGTAAAGACTCTGTTTCTAGCCGGTTTGACCAAACGGGTTTGGTCGAACTA